>RCUC01016120.1:0-18256 GCA_003697995.1 Taxidea taxus jeffersonii
AGAGAGAGAGAGAGAGCACAGGCAGACAGAGAGGCAGGCAGAGGCAGAGGGAGAAGGCTCCCTGCCGAACAAGAAGCCCGATGTGGGACTCGATCCCAGGATGCTGGGATCATGACTTGAGCCGAAGGCAGCCGCTTAACCAACTGAGCCACCCAGGCGTCCCCCGTGTAAAGCTTTTGATATCGTACTCTGAAAACCATAAAACATTGAAGAAAGAAATTAAAGATGACACAAAGAAATGGAAAGATATTCCACACTCATGGATTGGCAGACAAAATATTGTTAAAATGTCTGCACTAGGGGCACCTGTGTGGTGGCTCAGTCATTTAAGCATCTGCCTTCAGCTCAGGTCATGATCCCGGGGTCCTGGAATCGAGCCCCACATCAGGCTCCCTGCTTGGCAGGGAGTCTGTTTCTCCCTCTCCCTCTGCCCCCTCCCCTGCTTGTGCACACACATTATCTCTCAAATAAATAAATAAAATCATAAAAAAAAGCCTAGGATCTTAATAACTAATAAAGAAAACATTTTAAAAAATGTCTACACTATCCAAAGTAATCTACACATTCAATGCAATCCCTACCAAAATACCAACAGCATTTTTCACTAGAACTGTATGGAACCACAAAAGACCTTGAACAGCCAAAGCAATCTTGAAAAAGAAGAACAAAGCTAGAAGTATCACAATTGCAGACTTCAAATTATATTACAAAGCTGTAGTAAGTAAAACAGTATGGTACTGGCACAAAACTGGACACCTAGATCAAAAGAACAGAATAGAAAACCCAGAAAAAAATCCCACAATTATACAGTCAATTAATCTTTGACAAAGCAGGAAAGAAGATACAATGGGAAAAAGACTGTCTCTTTAATAAATGGTATTGAAAAAACTAGACAGCAACATGCAAAAGAATGAAACTGGACCACTTTCTAACACCATACACAAAAATAGATTAAAAATGGTTTAAAGATCTAAATGTGAGACCTAAAACCAAAAAAATCCTAGAAAAGAGCACAGGCAGTAATGTCTCTGACCATAGCAACATTTTTCTAGACAGGTCCCCTGAAGCAAGGGAAATAAAGCAAAAATAAACTACTGGGACTCCATCAAGATAAAAAGCTTCTGCACAGCAAAGGAAACAACTAACAAAACTAAAAGGCAACCTATGGGGTGGGAGAAGAGATTTGCAAATGACATCCAGCAGAGGGTTAGTATCCAAAATATATAGAACCTAACAACTCAACACCCAATAAAACCAAATAATCCAGTTAAAAAATGAGCAGAAGACATGAACAGACATTTTTCCAAAGACACACAGATGGTCAACAGACACAGATGCTCAACATCACTCTTCATCAGGGAAACTACAATGAGGGGGCGCCTGGGTGGCTCAGTCGGTTAAGCGTCTGCCTTCAGCTCAGGTCATGATCCCAGGGTCCAGATGATCCAGCTAGCACTACTGGTTATTTACCCAAAGAATATAAAAACACGGATTCAGGGGCACCTGGGTGGCTCAGTGGATTAAAGCCTCTGCCTTCAGCTCAGGTCATGATCTCAGGGTCCTGGGATCAAGCCCTGCATTGGCCTCTCTGCTCAGTGGGGAGTCTGCTTCCCCCTCTCTCTGCCTGCCTCTCTGCCTACTTGTGATCTCAGTCTGTCAAATAAATAAATAATAAAAATCTTAAAAAACAACAACAACACGGATTCAAAGGGATACATGTACCCTGGTGTTTACAGCAGCATTATTTAAATAGCCAATATATGGAAGCAGCCCCATGTCCATTGATTGAAGAATGGGTAAACAAGATGTGTTGTATGTACACAATGGAATATTATTCAGCTATAAAAAAGAATGTGATCGTACCATCTGCAGTGATGTAGATAGTGCCAGAGTATAATGCCAAGTGAAATGAGTCAGTCTGAGAAAGACAAATACCACATGATCTCACTCATATGTAGAATTTAAGAAACAAAACAAATAAGGAAAGGGAAAAAAAGAGAGAGGGAGAAAGCTTTTGATATCATATAATCAATATTCTCCAGGGGCACCTGAGTGGCTCAGTTAAGCATCAGATTCTTGATTTTGGCTCAGGTCATGATCTCAGGGTCATGAGACTGAGCCCTGTGTTGGGCTCCTTCTCAGGGCAGAACCTGTTTGTCCCTCTCCCTCTGCTCCTACCCATGCTCACATTCTCTCTCTCTCTTTCTAAAATCAATAAATAAAATCTTAAAAAAATAATCTCCAAATGGACTCTTTCCATCATTCTTTTCTGTTTTAGCATTATTATTTTAAAATAATCAGGTTTTTCTTATTCCAACCCTTTTATAAAAATATAAAATCAGGGACGCCTGGGTGGCTCAGTTGGTTAAGCAGCTGCCTTCGGCTCAGGTCATGATCCCAGCGTCCTGGGATCGAGTCCCACATCGGGCTCCTTGCTCGGCAGGGAGCCTGCTTCTCCCTCTGCCTCTGCCTGCCTCTCTGTCTGCCTGTGCTCGCTCCTGCGCTCTCTAACAAATAAATAAATAAAATCTTAAAAAGAAAAAATATATATATATATATATAAAATCACATGCTTAGATCACATGGAAATACCAAATTATGATAAATGTTTCTAAATACTTACTCTCAAGTTCTGTTTTTATCTTATCATGGACCAGTAAGTAATAGTTCATGATCCAGACTATGAATTCATAGACAAAGAAGTGGTTGAAAGTATCTCTTAAAATTAACCTGAATTTTAAAAAATTTGTGCTTACTTTATACTTCGACAGCCTATTTCTAGAAATCTATACTAAATATATGTTGGTTAAAGATATAAGGAAACAAATGGGAAGTCTATATTAATAGGGGAAAGGATGTTTATCGAATGGCCGTAGGCTGGAGTATTACATAGCTATCGAAAAGAAGAAGTGTTATGTGTATGTATTGAGTTGGAAAGTAGTTACAAAAATGGGCTGACATTGTTCAAAGATGTGCCTCTATCTGAAAGACATAGAACATGAGCATAGAAATACGTGTATTTATATGTATGTGCGTGCACAGACACATAGCTCCCTCCCCCACGCCCCGCAACAAATGGCTAATGGCGTTTACCTCTTGTGACAGGATCGGTGGGAAACTCGGATCTCAAATACGTTATTTTACAAGTAAATTGTTCTGCTTAGATTCTTTCTCAGTCTGTCAAGTGGAACCCAGCTGACACGATTGCTGGAGTTTCCATTTATTCCTGAGTATGTATATCATCAAGGATGGATAGAAGCATGTGAGGAAACCCAGCTGTCTGTCCGGGGCTATAGTAGAAACCCCAGGCTTCAGGGGGAGCAGAATTGTGTAGACACGTGGCCAGATCCAGAGACAAGCAGCCCCGGTCTGTTTGGGCCTCCCCAGGATCCAGTACAAGACAGATTCTCTCTGGCCCTGACCAAGTTCCCTGCTCCATGCCAGGGGCTGTGGAGACCAGAGCCAGAGGATCAGACATGTTTGCACAGAATGCTGTCTTCACAAGTTGCTTACCAGCAGCCTAGAGAATCCAGACCAAACACAAATGAAGTCATTTCATCAGGGCCATGCATTTTTTGACAAAGAACCAAAACAGGAAGCAAGATGCCATTCAGGAAGAAGACAAGCATCTTGGGGTGCTTGGGTGGCTCAGTCAGTTAAGCAACTGCCCTCAGCTCAGGTCGTGATCCCAGGGTCCTGGGATCAAGCCCCATGTCGGGCTCCCTGCTTGGCGGGGGGCCTGCTTTTCCCTCTCCTGCTTGTGCTACCTCTTTCTCAATCAAATAAATAAATGAAAATCTTTTTTTAAAAATTAAAAAAAAAGAATAAGAAAACAAGGATCTCTACACCATTGTTAGTTAGTACAACTCTAGAACAGCTATAGGAACATCGTTATTAAAAACGAGAAAACAAGGGCTGCCTGGCTGGCTCTGTCAGTGGAGTGTGCAACTCTTGACCTAGGGGTTGTGAGTTCAAGCCCCACACTGGGTGTGCAGATTCCTTAAAAAAAATTAGTAGAAAGAAAAGAAAATGAGAAAACAAAGTGTGTTATTTGGAGTTAACTGCCTATTGAGAAACCCAAAAATAATTAAAAAGTGGTTATCTTTATGGAAGTTTAGTACAATGCCACATTAAGGAGAAATGTAAAAATGTAACCAGTTTTCCTACTCTCCCCAAAGTAACTAGTCAAAAATACATGTTATATTGGGGGAACAACACTCTACCTCAAAATATCCAGATATATCCTTAATTTAAAAAGTGAATCTATGTGGGGCATCTGAGTGGCTCAGTGGTTAAGCCTCTACCTTCAGCTCAGGTCCTGATCTCAGGGTCCTGGGATCGAGCCCCGCATCGGGCTCTCTGCTCAGCGGGGAGCCTGCTTCCCCCTCTCTCTCTGCTTGCCTCTCTGCCTACTTGTGCGCTCTCTCTCTCTCTGTCAAATAAATAAATAAATAAAATCTTTAAAAAAAAACCCAAAACTACTAGTTGTCAATTTAAAAAAAAAAAGTGAATCTATGTAAAGAGAGTTATAAGATATACTGAGAAGTTCAAAGAAAATTTGAATAAATGAATATATAACCCATGTAACAGGATGAGAAGGCCAAATAGGATAGAAATATGTGTTTTCCAAATTAGCATTCGGATTTATTTTTTTTAAAAGATTTTATTTATTCATGGGGAGGGAGAGAGAAAGAGCAAGAGAGTACACAAGCAGAGGAGGGGAAGAAGGAAAGGGAGAAGCAGACTCCCTGCTGAGCAAGGAGCCTGATGTGGGGTTTGATCCCAGGATGCTGGGATCAGGGCATACTTCACCAACTAAGCCACTCAGGCACCCCAAATTAGCATAATGATTTACCACAACTGGGAGAGTAATTAAATGAGCTTCTTTACTAGATACAAAACCATACTGTAAATTTAAAAAAATTATGTCAGTGGACCCTGGTTCAATACTTCCTTTAGAAAGAGATGCATTAGTGCATTGTTCTACTTTTCTGTGTGTGTACACACACACACACACACACACACACACACAGACAAACACAAAGACACATTTAAAAAATGACAGAAGTGGGAACATGGTGACACTAGCATGAAAATGCATATGTTCATCAATGGAAACAAAGTGATTACAGAGAAACAATTCTAATCTATTTAAGAATATAATACGTAATAAAGAAAGCATCGCAAACTAGTGGTCAAGATACTATTCGCCCAAGAGTTCACAAGAATTGGCTATCTGTAGGGCAAGTGTTAAATTTCGATTTCACACCATACGAAGAACAAAGTGCAAATACTTTTAAGAATTGCAGAAAATAGTGGGGAAGTGTTGATAGCTGAATATTGCAGTGGGAAAGGACCTTGTAAGCATAAGTCAGAGAGGGAAGCTAAAAGGGATAAGATTATTATAAACTAAGGAAATAAGATTATTTCCTTAAGAAAATAAGAAAAGGAACGATGCTAGAATTAAAATAAAGAACTTAATAAAAAAAATTTTTAAAGGACTAAAATAATGACATTTAACTATATAAAAATACAAAATTTACTCATGTCAAAAATATTATATACACAACCATATAATATTTCAAGTGGGGTTTCTCTTAATGCTGAATAAATATTTTAATTTTTAGAATTTTATTAATGTTATATATCATATTTAAAGATTAGAGTGTAAGAAGCATTTTTTTGATTAATAAAAGAATTCAGCAGAAGTCATTGGGACAAAAGCTTCTAGCAGAGCAGCAATGGAAAGGAATTTCTTTCCCTGACAAGGATATGGGTTACCAACCTTTATAGCAGATAATCAAACTTCACTGGAAACACTGGAATCATTCCCATCAGGATCTAAAGAATTAGCTCCTGGGCCAATTTTGTATTGGAGTTTCTGAATAGGTCAAAACAAGAAGAGGCTTAAGAATTTTTTAAAAAGAAGATAAAACAGTCTTTATTTGTAAACAATATGATCAACACCATAGAAAATTCAAGAGAATCTATAACAAACTTTTAGACTGATAAGACTGGCCAATGTGTCGGTTCATAACCCTCTCCAGAGCTTCCTGGTTATGAACTGAATGCAGCCTCCCCCCGTGTAGGACAGGGAGAAACAGACGAGGCAGGCCACTCTGTTGGTAGGTGGCAGTTTTAATAAGCAGAAGGAACTTATATACGAGGCGTGTCTCATGTGGCAGCGAGACAAATGGACCCCTGCACCCACCCACCAACTCTTATGTATTTATTTATTTATTTATTTGACACAGAGAGAGAGATCACAAGTAGGCAGAGAAGCAGGCAGAGAGAGAGAGGGGAAAGCAGGCTCCCTGCTGAGCAGAGAGCCTGATGTGGGGCTCAATCCCAGGACCCTGAGATCATGACCTGAGCCAAAGGCAGAGGCTTAACCCACTGAGCCACCTAGGCGCCCCCCACCCACCAACTCTTAAAAGTTTATAAAGAGGCCTTAACTGTGTTTAGTCACTTATACTGTGCAGGTGTTCTCACTATCACATCATGGTCTCAAGCCTATATCCTCGGAGCAGACTGTGGGAGCATGAAAGGCAAATGGAACCCACATTCCCAGGATAGGGGAGGGGACAAGGAGCCTGTGAATGTCTGGGTCCAGCTCCTGGATCCATCCATAGTCATATCTTTTTGATGATGTTCCTCAATGCTGTGTTGAATATAATATCAACATACTAACGTTTGTAGCATTTCTACTTACAGTGATGACCGATGGTAAATGTTTTAGAATCAAGTTCTTGTTTATCATAGCAACCAATACTAAAAAATACCTAAGAATAAATTTGCACAATATGTGAAAAATCTTGTATGGAGAAAATTACAAAACAGCACTGTAGGATGTGAAAGATGATCCAGATATATGTAGAGATCACAGGTTCCCAGAAGTAAAGATCAAGAAGAACTTAGCACTTGTGGGCGCCTGTGTGGCTCATTGGGTTAAGTGTCTGCTTTTGGCTCAGGTCATGATCCCAGAGTCCTGGGAGTGAGCCCCAAGGTGAGTTCCCCGCTCAGTGGGGAGTCTGCTTCTCCTACCCTACCTAGTCTGACCCTACCCCCTCTCATGCTCTCTCCAATAAATAAATTAATTAATTAGTTAATTAATTAATTTAAAAAAAGAACATGGCACTTGTCTCCAAATTAATCTATAAATGCAATGGAGTTAAAAGAAGTCTCAACAGGGTTTTCCATGTAATTTGACAAGCTGACCCTAACCTTTGTATAGGAGAGAAAAGAGACCACTTAGCTAGTCAGAATTCTCCAGAGAAGCGGGATCAATGAGCTACAAAAGAAGATTTATTATGAGGAGTTGGAAATTGGCTCACATGACTGTGAAGGCTGAGAAGTCCTACAGTCTGCTGTCTACAAGCTGGAAACCTGAGACAGCCGGTGGTGTCATCCCAGTGCTGAGAGCCAGGGAGCTGATGGCCTAAATCCCAGTGCAAAGCCTGGAGAGGATGGATGGCTGTTACAGCTCAAACATGCAGGCAGGAAGGGAACAAATCCTCCCTTCTTCTGCCTTTTGTTCCATTTAGGCCCTCAGTGGATTAGATGACACCCACCCAGAAATGTTTGATCTGGGCACCCCATGGCTCCATCAAGTTGACCCCCCAAATTAACCATCACAATAGCTAGAATGCAGCCAGAGAGCTTGCTCTGCCATATATCAAGATTTATTAAAGAAATACAGTAATGTAGACAGCACGTTATTTAAACAGAATAGACCCAGGCATATATAGAGACTCAATGCAGGACAGAGAAGACCTGACAAATTAGTGTGGTAAGTATGAACTTGTTATCAAATGAGTCTGGAAAAATTAGTTATCCTCCTGGAAAGAAAATTAAGTCACTCTCTTACACCTCACAAAAATAAATTCCAGACAGACTATCGAAATGTCAAAAGAAACCATGAAAAATTTTAGGAAAAAATTAAAGGAAATCTCTTTATAATCTGGAATCTTTGGAAGAGTCCATAGACAAGCTCAAGAAAACAAAACCCCTTAATTAAGGAAAAGGTAGACAACTATAGCTACACTAAATTTATAAACCTAAATGCAACAAAATCACCTTAAACAAAATTTAAAAGACAAGTCTTAGAAGATATCTGCAATACATATAACCAATAAATGTTAGTATCAAAAATATGTGGAGAGATTTTTACAATGCAGCAAGAAAAAGACAAAGACCTCCAAATGGGCAAAATATATCAAGAAGCAAATTCACATAAGAGGCAGCCTGAATGTCAAATAAGTAAAAAGTGGCTCTATTTATCTAGTTATTGGGGAAAGGCCATCTCACGGCCAAGAGATTGGGAAAATGAAGAAAAAGGAACTTCTTCCCTACATTGCTGGGAGAGTTGTGACTTGATAAACCATGATGGAATGGGATTCCTCACTCTACCCCTGTGGTTCTGTAACCTGGACAACTCTGACCTGTGCACAGGGAGTCACACAGCAGATTGGCCTTTATGGCATCATTTGTGACAGTGACAAATGGGAAGAGTAAACACTCATCAACAGAAGAATAGGTAAGTAGATGTACTGCATTTGGAATATTATAGAGCAGTTCAAAAGAGGGAGCTAGAGCAAAAGGGTAAGACTCATAAAGCAATGAACGAAAAGGCAAGCTGCTGGATGACACCGCATATGGTGGACACCATTTTCAAAACTATAGTCTTAACATGGCTGCACGCACATATGGCGGCAGCACACAATGTGTAGAAGATTGATTTCGGATACGATACAGAATAAAAATAAAAACATCTTTAGAAGACTTCACTAGTTTTATTTATCATAATATGAATTCTGAGCTAAAAACTGTATTTGCTCTGGAAACACAATTTCAAATACATGTGCCTCCCCCTTCCCGGGGCCCAGCTCCAAACAAATTGGAGCTTCTAAGTCTGTCCTGGATTGATATTCTGGGGTCGCCAGCGCATGTGGCTTTCCAGACACCAAGAGAACACAGGTGATGAGGAAGCTCTGAGGTTGTCCTCCATCAATGGCCGGAATTCTAACTGGAGAGCCTACCAGCTCAACAGTGCACGGAAAAAAGTGACTCTGCCATTCTGTGTATGTTGTGCACATAAAACATCTTGGACATGGTTAATGCATAGCTTCCATCTGGCATTTTTCATATTATGTAAAATTGTTATGTCAGCAACAGATGGCGGAGCTAAGTGTTAAGAGATTTTGCTTATGCCCAATTATCAGGTTCGCAAATCTGAACGTGAAACAGTTCACGGGCCTGGGGAACTGCAGGAGCCGCTGGATTCTCTCCTGTTGAGCTGCCTTACAGAGTATTAGCTCTTGTCTGCTTCTCCTTTCCTCCTTTCTAATAGACCTTGATTTTGTTCTGACATCCTCATCTGAGCTCCTGAGCTGATTCCCCCACCATGAGTCCAACGAGCACTTGGCACTGGTTTTCAGTAAACCAAAGGAGGACTTAACAACAGTGGTGTGAGTCAAGTTTTTGTATCTCTTCTCTCTCTCTGGCATGATCTGACCAAAGAAGATGCTAGATGTGATTTATTCCTGCAGACATCTGGTGACCACAAGGAAATGTCAGCTTGAGGATGATGCTGATGCTGAGGACAGTGGCAAGGGAAATCAGAGAGAGTCAGAGTCTACCATCATTGAGCCGTTGAGTACTTGTCAACTGCCCAATTTCCGGACATGGTGTCTTATCAGATGAAATATTCCCTTATTGTTCAATTTTGTGTGAGCGTGGCTTTCTTTTACTTAGAGCCCAAAGCATCCTAGTAGGACATGGAGAAGCTCTCATGTTCATTAATTTAGAAGTCTCTTGCTATAAAATGTATGAAATACAGTGAAAAGGAACCATAGACATGGGTCAAGAGCATATGAGCTCCTGCTTCCCCACTTGGAGGTCCCTCCACTGTTATTTCATCGAGGAGGCAGGAGATCTGAAATCCAGCCGAGGGTAGCACACTGATTTGTAGGTCTTACATTTGTTTAGTACTAAAATACTTCCATATATTGATTGCTTCATCAACTGTGTGAAGTAAGCCGTTTAGGGATTAAAAAAATCTTTTTAAAAGATTTTATTTATCTGAGAAAGAGAGAGCAAGTGAGCACAAGGGAGGAGAGGGCACAGGGAATGGGAGAAACAAACTGCCCTCTGAGCGGGGAGCCCAGCAATACGGGGCTTGCTCCCATGACCCTGCGATTGTGACCAGAGCTGAAGTCAGACACTGTAGCAGCTAAGCCAGCCAGGCAGCCCTGGATAGGCATTTTTTAAAAGTAGAACTTCAGGGGAGTTAGTAATATTATCGAGGGCAAACAAGAAACAGATCTCCTAAATTTAGGACCATTGATCTTTCTGCTGACTCCTAACAACTGTTCAGATATTATGTATGAATTAGTGTTTGCAGAAGGACTACCATACTAGCACCTAATTATGTGATGATAAATGTTTTAGAAACTGTAATGGACAGAATAGGATAGGTTATGCTACAGTAACAAATTCCTTCAAATCTCAGAAGCTTGTAACAGCAAAGGATGCTTTCTCCTCATCGGGAACCGTGGGGTGGGCAACCAACCCCTCTGGTTGTCCTCCCTCCAAGCCCCAGACTGATGGCCAGTCACCATGGTGGAGGGGAATGGCCATGGAAAACCACATGCTGACTCTAAAACGTCTGCTGGGAAGTCACACGAGTTGGGTCCGTTTGTGTTCCACTGGCCAAAGCAAATTCTATGGCCACACCTGCTGTTAATGGGGTGACGTATGACCCTTCCCTAGAGAGTGCTAGTGACTATGAACACAGGAAACTTCCCATATTTCAAATGAACTTCCGTTCTAATTCTATGTCCCTAGATCCCACAACACTTGGCCTTGAGAATGAACAATTCACAGGGCTGTGATGTCACTCAGGATTCGACATAACCCATGACTGATGTAGGAAAACGTTTCTCTGCAAGAACACTAGTTGTGTGAAACACCCCTAAAGAATGGCCTGCGTGGTCTCCTGATTTGGGGAAATGCTACATCCAGCTTCTCCCTTGTAACCTGGCAGTAGGTGGTAGTATGTTCAAGTCTCTGAAAAGTCCTGCAAAAATCTTCCCCAATCTATTTCATCATGGGGCTTTTCATTTTCTTTTTTTTTATAAGTTTGTTCTGCATAATTCCTATTGGTATCCCACAGCAGTATTGTGCCCTGACTACCCCTCAGGCCAGGTTGCTCCAGTGAACCTGAGTTTGGGGTCAGGTCTCCAGGGTCTTAGGTCCACTTCTTTCCCCAAATAGCAATGAGAACTTGGTACATCATTCGTCATTCTCTTTTAATTTCCACATTTGTTACACGGCAATAATATTAGGCTGTAAGCCTCTAGTGAGATCGTTAATGTGAAAACATCCTGAATGATGTGTGTTGAATCCTGAATACATAGTGTGTTACGAATGCAAGGACCCAGCCTTGGACAAACACTTCAAGATCTGTCTTTATCTGAGTCCTGACTTCTTTCTGCACTGCTCATGAGCCCATGGCTTTGGGCCCATGTCAAAATAGGGATAAACAGATACAAGTACTTGATCTGAGCTGCTGTTGGGCTTCCCAGCTGGGCTGTAAGCATGGCGTTGTCCTCCAGGCAAGGGTTAACAGATATGAGCCAGCCGTGCAATAACATATAGGAAAGTACTTTACAAACAATGAAGTGCCATACAGATTCATCAGTTTATGAGTGATACATTCCCCCTTATGATATATTAGTTCTTTTTAAGATTTTGTTAAATGGTAAGATGCCTTTCAAATACTATATTTATTTTCAGGTCCAATAAAGAGTTCTCTTCGGACATTGTGAAATGTCACATGGACACAAGTGCAGGCACATTCTCATTCATTCATTTATTCTCACAGCAAGCGAATATTAAGGGGTGATCTCTCTGTATCTATTTTATATACCTGGTTTTATTTCCCTCTATATTTGAAATGGGTTAAAAATACACACAAGGTGCAATACAAGATAAATAACTGGGTGAACAGGGAAAAAACTTTAATTAGGGATGGAAGAGATGAAACCATCCAGAAGATATTCCATGCCAAATATAGATTCCGTGAGGTCCTGCCCTGCTCTCTTAGCCTTTAGGGCACAAGCTTGATGTTGAGCTCTCAAGGCCAATACAAAGACTAAAACACACTCCACTCCAGATGTCCTTCGAGAAAAGCTAGAAAGTGAGTGATGATTTGCTGTATTCTGAGTTTTAACTGTTGACAACGAATTTAAATTCGTTCCCCAACTGCAGGCTAAACAAGATATTTGTGAAAGCTGAGTCTAGCCTACGGCTCTCAAGTTTGCAATCTCAAATGCGTTCGCTGTGGGAGGGTGGCTTTCATTCAGGGAGAGGCGAGGAGGCTGGGGTCGCTGTAAAAGGGACACAGCGCAGAATCTGGGGGATGGGCTGTGTTCCCCTCAAATTCACATGTGAAGCCCTGATCCCCAGTATGCCTGTTTTTGGAGAATGGGCTTTCAGGAGGTAATTCAGGCTAAATGAGGCCATAAGGGTAGAGTCCTACTGCAATGGGATTGGTGGCCTTCTAAGAAGAGGAAGGTCGCCTTCCACATGCAGGCATCAAAGAAAGGCCATCTGAGGACACAAAGGGGAGGAGGCCATCCACAAACCAGGAAGAACATGATTACCAGAACTCGACCACGCTGGCACCCTGATCTAGGACTTCCAGCTTCCAGAACAGTGAGAACATCTATTTTGATTGTTCAAGCCAGCCAATCTAAGGCACTCTGTAATGGCAGCCAGAACCCACTAATGCAGGGAGCTCAAATTTCCTGGCCCCCGTCACGGATGGGCTGCTGACCTCAGGACAGCCACACTAAGGACACGTTTACCTTTTCAGTCTTCTCCAGATAGGTTTTGGCAGGAAATGAAGAGAGGAAAAGGCTTAGGAGGAGTCTTCAGTTTGAAGGCTGGGATCCTGGATGAAGTGAACCAGGGCTGGTCAAGATGAGCGGCAATGAGCTCCTGGATTCTAGAAGACACAAGGCATTAAGTTAAGGCTCATGTCCCTAACATATCTGCTGCTGAAGGTGTATTCTGCAGTTGGCATAAACTTTAAGAACCTTAGTTTTTGGGTAATAATAGCCTTTAAAGAGCCCAGTTTTCAGGCATGTCCTTCACATGGTTTCAAGCGAGCAATACAGATTCTGTAAGTGATCTGTGAAAGGTGTGATCTGAGAGAGAGATGTGCCAGAGAGAAAAGCGACAGTAGTTCTGTAATTGCTAATGGGAAGGCTTAGGGCTTCAGCCTCCCTCCTTCTATTTGGGTCTCCCCAAGTGGGTATAAAGGAAAGCCCTTGGACCCTCTGATGGGGACTATGTCTTTTTTTGTGAGTAATGTCACCTGATTCTTAAGCAACTTGGAGAGCATAATACACTAGCTGATCTGTTTGTGCTTTGGGGACTAAGTCCTTCGGAGAGCGGCAGAAGAGTTGCTATCAGATGAGTTCCATTGAGGATACAATTAGAATTTGATAATGAATGACTATCAGTCCATGCAAAATAAAGATGTCATTCAGGAGGCTTCTAACATATTTTCCCATTGTATGACTGGACTTTTCATACTTAAATAAACTTACCCCAACCTACACTCCACGGTCATCTCCTTCCTCTCTCCTCCCTTCACTTCTGGCTAGTCACTTGGCTTTCCAGATATACCTACAAATGCCACCGAACATGTTCCTGATATGTAGGAGATGGCATGTCATCATATTTAAAATCATGAACTCTGGAGCTAGGCTTGTAGGTTCAAAGCCCAGCTATGACAGTTACTCTGAGCAAGTTACTTAATATCTTTGTGGCTTAATTTTTTGACCTGCAAGATGGAGATGGCATTAATAGGACTTACCTCACAAGGAGGCTGTGAAGATAAAATGAGTTAATATGTTAAACTTTTGGAGCATTGCCCAGTGGCTAAGTCTTATGCCTCCTATGGCTTTTTTAAAAAAGCAGATTTATTGAGGCATAATTGACATGCACATATTGGAAGTTTTGACATACGTGTGCATTCATGAACACATCACCGTAATCAAGGTAATGAACAGACCCATCACCCCCTAAAGGTTTCTCATGCCCCTTATAATTCCTTTCTTCACTCCTGCACTTCCTTCCCCTGCAACTGCTAGTCTGCTTTCTGTCTCTAAACATTCATTTGAATTATCTAGAGTTTTATAAAAAGGTAATCGTAATATAGAGCCTTTGGTGTCTGGCTTCTTTCACTTAGTGAAATGTTTTTGAGCTTCAGCTATGTTGTACTATGTATCAGTAGTTAGTTCTTCTTAATTGCTAAGCACTATTCCATTGTATGGATATACCACAACTTATCAATTACCTGTTGATGGACACTAGGATTTTGTCTGCTTTTAGCAATTGCTTTTCTAGTGCCTTGGACAGGGTCTGACACAAAGTAAGCACTCAATAAATAATTTAAGACAAATGAACGAAAGAATGTCCTTCTGGTGTGCTTCAGCTTGCCCTTGAAGCTCCAATTATCATCGAAATGAATATTATACAACCATGATATGCTATTTTTTCAAAGAATATTTGATCAAATGTAAGAATGCAAGTTGCTGATAAGATAGGAGGCAAAAAAGGCAAAGCCTCAGAGTGCATAAAAGCAGAGTATACATGGAGAAGGATTCCAGTAGGAAATGATGGAGATGTCTTTGACTTTACATTTAATGCTTTCCTTATTTTCCAGATTTTTCACAACAAAGAGATGAAATGCTTCTATTTTCAAAAGTATAAAGAATAACTCGCTTAAATGTTCCTTGCTCCATGAAGCCTTTGCCATCTCCTCTGGACACTATCAATTATTTCTTCTGCAAAGGTAACAAATCTCAACAGCCTGTAAGATCTTCTCACTCCTGGGTCTGTGGGTCGGCTTCAGGCTAGGGTTGACTGGGCTGCTCTTATTCTTGGCCTATGACCTTCTCATGACATGGCCTTGTCCTGGAAGAAGTGAGTGCAAACACATGATGCCTCTCAGAGCTGAGGTTCAGAACTGGCCCGGTGTCCTTCCCGTTGACATTCTATGGCCAAAATGAGACACACCACCAAGTTCACATGAGTGGGGCTGAGAGTAATCCTTTCCGTGAAGATGAGAAGGGATGGGAGACTAAGAACTTGCTGAACAGTAATTTCATCTGCCACATAATAGGGGACAAAACACTGCTTTTGGGGTCTTTTGAACTTGACTTTGGAAGTGGACTTGACTACTTAAGAGCCATGTGCTTCACCCCTTTTGTGAACTGGGGCTAATAAAATTGCCTGGAAGAGAGCGGTGGTGAGCTTTCAGTGTGGTGAGTGGGGGGTGGCCACAGAGCTGCACTCTCCAGAGCTCCTTCTAGCAACCCATCGCAAGGAACCCGTTTCACAACACTGACTGCTGTCCTCTGAGTCTGCCATCCGTGTGCACTGAGGCCATGCTCCTCTTAGCTGCAGGCTGCCAGCAACGAAGCACAGCCAAGAAACTCTTCTGGGCCCATGGCTGGAGGATGGGGGACGCCTGTGAGAGGACACTTGGACTTGAAGATGGCCTGTCAATCCGGAAACATTTCTGCCTGCACCGCAATGCCCCCTGATCCCCCTCAATCCCCCTTCTCCCCCTCAGTCCCTCTCCTTCCCATCTGTGCACCAGACCCACCTTGCTGTGGGGAGGCCCCCTGCCTGCTTCTGATTCCTCCCCTTTGTCCTGCACAGGGACTCCCCCCAGGATGGCTCCTGCACACGCACATTCACTCCTCATTTCGTCTTGCCCTTTGCTTCTTGGTGGCTCCAGACTGAGATGCTATCCAGCGCCGAAGGACAGGTAGGAAGTCAAGACGCTTTGTTTCTCAGTGACTGTTTCTTCTGCTTACTGTCAAGATCTTTGGCATGGATCTCATCCACAGCCACACTCACCTACTTCAGATAGTTGTGTTTTAACTGTGGAAAAACACGTAGGATGGAAAATCTGCAATTTTAACCATTTTTTCAGTGTAAAATTCAGAACACTAATTACCTTCATGAAGTTGTACAACCATCACTGTCAGCAGTTTCTAAAACTTTTCCATCACCCCAGAGACTCAAACCATGAGGCGCTAACTCCTCACATCCCCTCCCCCAGTCCCTGGAAACCTCTCCTCTACTTTGAGTCTGCTTTTATGACCTATCCCCCCACTTAACTGAGCTCGGAGAGAGGAATTTTAGTCTACGACAAGTGTTTGTATTGTACGTGGTGTACTGAATCTTGACTGCAGTGGAATGAGAAATATAAACAGGCATGGTTCCCACAGCTCTCTTCACTTGAACATAATTTTGGTTGAAGTTACCCACTCTCAACATCTTTGCTTCATAGTAAAACTAGGAAACAGGAAAGGGAGGATGTGATGCTCATTACAGTTGGAAGTTCTAGGTCTCATCTTTCCTCCTTGCGTCCTCCTCCTCCCCTCAACTGCATTTTCTAGAAACTCTGACACCCAGCTGTTTAAGCAGAATAGTCAAATGTAGTTCAACAGATAATTCTGGGGCAAAGATGTAGAAGAAGACAAAGCCTCCTCTTCCCGTCAGCACGGAAAAGATAGCACGATATGCTGTAGAGGTTTCTTCCAGAAGGGTCTTTCCTTGACCTGGCATTTGACCTTGTTTCTGCTCAAATGAAATAAACGGGCTGGTACCTTTGAGTAGAAATGTGCATAGGGACAACTATCACATGATCTCCCTGATATGAGGAAGTGGAGATGCATTGGGGGTGGGAGTTAAGGTGGTAGGAAAAGTAAAAATGAAACAAGATGGGATCGGGAGGGAGACAAACCAAAAGAGACTCTTAATGTCATAAAACAAACTGAGGAGAGGGGTTGGGAGAGGGTGGTGGGGTTACATTATATGTTTAAATAAAGCTTAAATTAAAAAAAAAAAAAAAAGAAATGTGCATAGGTCCTCCTAACTAAAAGGACTCTGGATCCCTTCAGAGTAAAAGCACAACAGTTACCTTCTGAGAAAATCAACAGTGCAGCAGCTAGAACACGTTCAAGTTTAGACTCTGCACAGATGGGTTCCCAGGCCTAATGAAGGGATCCGGGAACAAGCAGTGGGAAGGACCGCCATGGAGAGCCAGCCTGGAGTCGGGGGCACTGAGGTCAATCACTACCTCCCACTGGCTGGGAGGGGGGTGGGCAGATCTGGAGTTACGTTTCCGACAAGGTGAGGATTTAGAGCAGAGTTCCTCAACCTGAGCACTATTGGTATTTGGGGCTGGGCCTTTGTTGGTGATGGGAGCTGTCAGGCGCATTGTAGGACGTTTCAGGCAGCAGCCCAGACCGCCATACTCCAGCTGCCAGGGTCCCTCCATTTGCCTCTCAAGTGAGGACAACCACAAGTGTCCTCTAGACACTGTCAAAGGTTCCAGGGGGGTGGGCGGTGGGACAAAACCACACCTGGCAGAGCATAACTTGGATAAAAATGGCCATGAATGAATCTTACCATTGCATTCTGCCTGTGTTTCTGCATTATGAATGCGGACATATTGTTTTTCCAGGTGTTTCTCTTAAAGCTTTTCTGTTTGGATTTCTGTGCCAGAATGAGGAAACGGAAAGCGTGCTTTTGAGAATCTCTTATTCTATCATATCCTTCCTTCTTCCTCACACCTGCTTGGGCTTTTTTTTTTTTCCTTTCTTTCTTTCCTTCCTCTTCTTACTGAGAAATAACTATTGTTTTACGGAATTGATTGAGGCTTGGCAGTTTACTCTATTTTCCTACTACACCAACTCAATAAATAGATACTTTTCCGTAACAATTAACAAAAAATACTTTTTGACAGGTGTTTTATACTAGCCGGACATCATTTAAAAGAGCACTTCAAGGGGTTTCATTTGACAAAGCATCACAAGAGACACTTCCTTTTTGGAGCTTCACAGAAGTTCTAAAGGGGTATTAAATCCACTTTCAGGCAAAGGACTGTTACGTGGAAGCCCCCAAGTCTTCTGTGTCCTTGAGGACTCTCTGTGGCTTGAGGGAAAAACAGTAACTCTCTCCATAAGCATTCTTTTTTTTTTTTTTTTTTAAAGATTTTATTTATTTATTTGACAGACAGAGATCACACAAGTAGGCAGAGAGTCAGGCAGAGAGGGGAGGGGAGAAGCAGGCTCCCTGATGCGGGACTCGATCCCAGGACCCTGAGATCATGACCTGAGCTGAAGGCAGAGGCTTAACCCACTGAGCCACCCAGGCGCCCCCCTCC
>RCUC01016122.1:0-12257 GCA_003697995.1 Taxidea taxus jeffersonii
TAAAATGAGTTGCAGGGTGACTAAACCCTCTTAGAAATGAGCCATATGATCTGTTTCATGTGTGGCCAGCAGGGAGAAAAAATGAGGCTGCCACACAAGCTGTATCAACTAACATTTTAACAAATTCTTTTTTTTAAGTAGGCTCTACACCCAATATGGGGCTTGAACTCATGACCTAGAGATCAATAGTTGCATGCTCTAGTGACTAAGCCAGCCAGGCATCGGCGTCCCCATTTTAATGAATTCTTAAAGGCCGAGTATGGGTTAGCATATTTGGAATAATTACGTTTGGAATAGCTAAGAACCATAGACATTAGGAGACTCACTTCCACAGAACTCCACTGGGTGTTCAACAGAAAGTCTGAAGGGAAGGCAGGAGACTTGAAAGAACTCCCTTTTGTAACACAGGCATACAGGAGGTAAGTAGCCTCCTGGTAGGGAACAAGATAAAGTCTCATCTGATTCCCTGATTTATGAAGCAAAGTGTTAAGTCACTGGGGGGAATGACAGCAAATCCTTTTGTTCATATTCCAACCAGAAATATGTTGCTTTAGGACAGGAGATAGAAGCAAGAACCTTCTGTCCCTACAGGAGGGGCAGGATTCCATCCTGGGCTCAAGATCCTGCAAAGATACCAAGCAATGATCCATATCATCTAGGAGAAGGGAGAGGAACTCTTGTACTAGGTCAACCACAAAAAAAGGGCAAAGTTTGGCTGCTACAGGAAAGAAGGGAAAGTACATGGAGGAAGCCCTACCCTTTGAGACCCAAGTAAATAGAACTTGCCTAAGGAAGAAGCTGACCCAAAAGAAAAGAAAACCCTTCCATTCCCTACCATGAGTACAGCATTGAGTAACAAGCAATAGCAGTTTACCAAAAATGTAGAGATAGTCAACCTCCATAGGGCATGTGTATAAGAACTAGTAATTTACCAAGGGGGATAATAGAAACATTGAGGAAAACCCATCACCACACCAATCCCATTATAAGAACAAGGTAACAGCACCAAATATCTGGAAGAACTTGAAGACGGTAGCATATTTAAAGTAAAGATAGTAACAACAAAACCCAACCCCCCACAAAATGACTGACTAGACTGACTCAACCCCTAAGACTAATGGCCTAACATAAGAGCTGTACTCATTGTTAAACTAAATACTGTTCACCCCTATCCTCAATGTTCTTCTACCTATAATGCCTAGAAATTAATAAAAAATTACAAGAAACACACACACAAAAAAAAAACAAGTTAAACACACACACACACACACACACACACACACACACACACACAGAGTCAAGAGATGACATAATCAACACAACCAGACTCAGAGATGACCCATTTGTTGGAATTTCTAAACAGGGCCATTATTATTTTTTTTAAACAAGGACTTTAAAATAAATATTATTAATATGTTAAGGTCAGAAGGAATATGACATTAGATGGAAAATTTGATTTTTGTAAGAGTGGTAGAAATGGTAAAAATTAGAGGAAACATAAAACATATTATTTTCACATTTTAATTGTTTAAAAGACAATTGATAAGTTCAAATTCTAAGTGACTTGAAGAAAGCAGAGTTCATGCTCTTTCCCACTGAGATCAGTTTTAAAATCTCAACAGAATATATGAGCTTCTATTTGAGAACTATGAAAAGCAAACAGCAGGTAGACTGAAGCAATAGATCATAATTCAAAATATTACCAAGAGTGCAGTGAGTTTACCATTTTCTACACCCTTCTGCTATCTTCCAGCCTAGACTTAATGCAGCCTAAAACCTGCAAGTGGGAATTGGGATAGACAGGGAGAGCTTCAGGAGATACCTTATAGTTATTGCTCATTGAGTAGGAAAGTAACTTGGAAATGCATGAAGTGGAAGAAATCCACATTTAAAATTTTTTCTCCATTCTCTCACACTCCAACCTTCAAGAAATCCTATATCAGAGGAAGTAGCAATAATGAAAGCAGCAACAGGGTCTAGTAAGAACCAAAAACTTTGAAGGAGAAGAACCAGTTTCTCCAATCAAAGAAGCTTAAATCCAAAATGGGTAGGCTGAATCTGCATTGCTTTCTTCCTCCTCTCTGTTCTCCCACGAATTGTTCCAAATGTGTATATGGGAAGTACATAGCAACATGGGGTAAATACAGCCCCAGCTACTGAACCAAAACAGGGAGGCCTAGGGATCCAAAAGTAAGTACCTATGAGATTACAGAGAGAGAGTAGCTGGGAATATCAAACCCATAAAGCTGTTTATGAAATCATGTGCACATATGAATCTGACCCTAAACAGCATAATATAGACTCTGAGAATCAAAAGAAAGGATAGCCCATCACTCAGATCCCAGACTAGCCACCAGTTGATGCAGATACGGAAATCACTACAAAGGCTTTGAAAGTGGGACACCAAAACCACAACCCACAGAAAGCTGGTTGGAAATTATGCCCTGAACAAGACAATGTTGATTGCCAGCAAAAGCTAAAATATTGACATTCTCCATTTGATTTAAACAAGACCCAGAATTGTATAACATGATATTTAAAACACCCAATAAAAATCCAAAATTATTAAACAAATAAAGAACCAAGAACATGGAAATTTGCATGGGAAAAGATCAATAGACGGCAATGCCAAGATGACACAGTTGCTAGAATTATCTGACAAAGCAGCTATTTACAGTTACCTGTTTAAAGAAGCTGTTATAAAAATGCCACAACAAGGGTGAATAACTAGAAAGATAGAGTGTCTTGGGAAAAAATAAAACATATACACAAAAATGTAAATTCTAGAACTGAAAAACACAAAGCAGGATGGGCTCACTAGCAGAATGGGGAGAACAGAGAACAGATCTATGATATTGAAGATAACTCAAAGAAATGATCTAATCTGAAAAACAAAGAACAAAAAATAAATTAAAAAACAGAGTCTCAGGCATGCG
The DNA here is from genome assembly GCA_003697995.1 of Taxidea taxus jeffersonii. Taxonomy (NCBI): domain Eukaryota; kingdom Metazoa; phylum Chordata; class Mammalia; order Carnivora; family Mustelidae; genus Taxidea; species Taxidea taxus. The sequence goes on from RCUC01016122.1 coordinate 2,937, forward strand.
GAAACAAAACCAAAGGTCTAACAGTTATGTCACTGAAATCTCAGGAGGAAGAGAGACAGAATACAGGGCTGAAAAAAATATTTGAAGAAATTATGACTAAAAACTTCCCAAATTTGGTGCCATTTTCTTCTTGCCTCCATGGACTCTAATGAGGAATCTCTGACTGCAATTGTTTTCTCCATATAATCAGGGTGTCAGTTTTCTCTTACTGTTTTAAAATTTCTTTTCATTGTCTTTATTTTGCAAAAGTTTGATCATAATGTGTCTTGGCATGGATTTCTTTGGGATTATCCTTTTGCAATTTGTTCAGATTCTTGAACCTGTTTTGTCTTTGGTACATTTGGGGAGTTTCGGCCATTATTCTTAAAGTACTTTTTCAGCTCTGTTCTCTCTCTCTTTTTAAATCTACTCCAGGACTCTTGTTGTACTAATGTTAGATATTTTGTTATAGCTCCACAGGTTTCTGAAGCTCTACACAAAAAAAATTTTTTTAGTATATTTTCTTTTTCTGGTTTTGTTCCAGTTCACTGATTCTTTCCTTTGACACCCCCTGCCACCATTTTGTGGTTAAACCCATGCAGAGCTTTCTATTTCAGTTGTGTTTTCAGTTGTAAAAGTTACAGTTTGTTCTTCTTTGCATCCTCTGCACATTTGTTAAGACTTCCTTTGCTGTAGCTTTTTCTCTTTTCACACTTCTCAAGTGCATGCAGGGACAATTGTCCCTTCATATAATTTTTATGATGGTTGCCATTAAATCTTTGTCAGATAATTCTTACATCTATGTCATCTTGGTGTTGGCATCTCTTGATTACCTTTTTTCTCTTTTCATTCAGTTTGAGATCTTCCTGGCCTTTTGTAATTTTCTATTGAAACATGGAGAATTTCATATTATGTTCTGAAACTCTGAAGCTAAATTATTTAAAGCTTAGTTATCTTTCTCTGACAGTACTATGGCACAGGGAGGGTGAAATATACTCATTGCTGACAAGTGGGGTTAGACATGCGAGTTTCCCACTTGGCCTCCACTAGCAGTCAAGAGGAGGCACCTCATTACTGGTAAGTGGTAAGTGGGAGTTCTGGTTTTGATTAAGTTTCAATTACTACCTCCCTGGCTTGAAGGGGTAGGACTTCCGTGTTATTGGACCCAAAAGACCTTCACAGACACCATGAGGTAGTGGGCTCATTTCTAGCTTCCAGGAATGAAAGTTTTTCCCTACTTGGACTTCTCTGACACTGATTTTGTGGCAGTACTGGGCCATTGTGTCATAAGCTGCAAGGATAGAACTCTAGGATCCCCATTCTGTCTTTACTGGCATGAGCAGGGGCAGGACCATAGTTTTTTTTCTATGGCGTTTGGATGAAGTATAACAGTACTACCTTAAAGATTCTGTCCTGGTGGTCTGCCTCTTTCCTAGTCCTTTGGCTAGAGAGAATGTACTTTGATTAGGCCTGCTGCTTATTCTTTTTTGGGGGGGCAGTTTATGTGTCCATTGCTGCTTCCATGTTCCTGACTTCTCTGCCTCCAAGTCTGGGACATATGAGGAAAAAGAAAACCCAGGGAACTCAGATTCTGAGATCCATAGATAATTTGCATTCTTCTCCATGTTTCAAAGTCTTCTTATATTTGTGGTATATATAACTTCCATGGATTTTAGTTGTACTTAAGAGTAAAGATAAGATAAAGTATGTCTACTTCATCTTCCTTGAGGTGGAAGTCCTTCAAAAATATTTGAAAAATTAAAATCATACAAAGTATGTTCTTCAAATCATTCAAAGTATGTTTTATGCAGAGAACATAAAAAAGAATTAAACTAGAAATCAATAACAGAAAGATATCTGCGATATCCCCAAACATTTGGAAATTAAGAGATATACTCCTAAATAATTTATGAAACAATAGAGAAGTCATAAGAAGAAGTAGAAAAAATTAAGTTGAGGGACGTCTGGGTGGCTCAGCGGGTTAAGTGTCTGCCTTCAGCTCAGGTCACAATCCCAGGGTCCTGGGATCAAGTCCCGCATCAGTCTCTCTGCTCAGCAGGGAGCCTGCTTCTCCCTCTGCCTGCCACTCCCCCTGCTTATGATCTCTGTCTGTCAAATAAATAAATAAATAAAATCTTAAAAAAAGGGTAAGTCTTAAATCAATCATCTAAGCTGCCACCTCAAAAACTAGAGAGAGTACAGGAAATTAAACCCAGAACAAACAAAATTAAACAATTAAGAGAAGATTAAAAAAACCCAGAAATACCAAAAAATCAATGAAACTAAATTCTTTTTTTTTAAAATTATTTATTTATTTGAGGGAGAGAATGAGAGAGAGAGCATGAGAGGAGAGCGGTCAGTGGGAGAAGCAGACTCCCTGCTGAGCAGGGAGCCTGATGTGGGACTCAATCCCGGGACTCCAGGATCATGACCTGAGCCAAAGGAAGTCGCTTAACCAACTGAGCCACCCAGGCGCCCCTGAAATTAAATGCTGTTTCTTTGAAAAGATCAGTAAAACTGATACATCCCTAGCAAATCTGCTCAAGAAAAAAGAGATTGCACAAATTATCAACATTCCAAATGAGACTAGTATTGTAACTATAGCTTTAAAAGATATTAAGGCCATATTATGAACAACTTCGGGCTAATAAATTTGGTAACCTGATGGAGCTGAGTCATTCATTGAAAAACAAAACCACTCAAGTTATCCAGGAAAAGGAGATCACCTGAATATCCCTTTGGCTATTAAAGATACAGAATTTGTAGTCAAAACTCCACAGACAAAGCCCCAGTCCCAGGTTAAAAACCTCCTCAAGGAAAACTATTGAGCCGGCAGAGGAACAAATAGTTAACAATTCAGTTTATAAGGCCATCTTTATCCTGATATCAAACCAAAGACATTTCAAGAAAAAAAAACTAGGGAACAATATCCCTCCTGAATATAGATATGATAAAACCTTACCAAGGCATTAGTATATTTAATCTAACAGTATATAACAAGATTAATATAACATGCCTAAGTAGAGTTTAACCCAAGAGTGTAAGGTTGGTTTAAAACTTAAAAGACCAATAATGTAATTCATTATAACAATAAACTTAAAATTTTTAAAAATCAACTCACTCCATGTCACAAAAATATTTGACAAGATTTAACACCCACTCATGTTAAAAACTCTCCAGAAACAAGAATAAAAGAGAAATTTTTAATTAGCAATAATCGCGCCTCGGATAAACCTCATTGGCTACGATACTGCCACTGCACAAAGCTGATAAAAAGCATCTACAAAAAACTAGAGCCAGCAGATATTCTCTAAAAGCAATTGCTTATCATACTCAAATGGTAAAAGCTAATGTTTTCTCCCTATGATCAGGAATAATACAGAGACGTCCACTCTTACCTCTCTTCTTCAACATTGTACCAGAGGACCTAACTACAAATAAAATAGAAGCAAATGCATTTTCCTACTCTCAAATCAAAAAAGAAATTTGAAAGGAAGAAATAACACTATCTTCGTTCTTAGAAGACATGATTGTTTCTGTGAAAAATGTCAAACAATCTACTATAAAGCTTCTAGAACAAATGAGCTCATCCAAGTCATAGGATAAAAGGTCTATGTACAAAAATCAATTGTATTTCTATATCTTGGCAATGAACAACTGGAATTGAAATTTAAAGTGAAGCACTACCTTTTACAATACCACCAGAAATGTAAAATAATTATGTATAATCTAACAAAGTACATGCAAGATCTGTATCTTGAAAATATATCTTCACGGTAATGCTGTTTTTAATAGATATAAGCCACTAACCAGATAAAATGTCAATAACAGAGGACTGGGTGAATAACGTAGGTTCTTTCAAATAAAGGAACACTATTCAATCACTTAAAAAGACATTGTAGATTACTGATTTGTTTTTTAAAAGTTGAAAATGGTATCTGTGATAATATATTCTTTGAAACTAGACACATGTGTGCATAAATATGAGCTGTGATAAACATCAAGATTTAAATAACAAATACCTCTGAGTGACAGGTTGAATGTTTAAATTTTTACAACTACTTATCTGCATTTCCTCATTTGTATACATGAACGTGCATAGCTAATGTAATAATAAAAATAAATATTTTTATACATTAAATCTGGTCTGTCAGCACTCGTGTGTGGTTAAGAAGGAATGTTACAGGGTGATACACATGTATCATCTTTGTGAATTTCTTTTCATCTTTCCCATCTTCATCAGAGTAGCTCTGATGAAGATCAGTGTGGCCCCAACCTTATCATATAACTGTACCGAAATCTGCATAGTTCAATACAACCTTCATATTTTTCAACAGTCTAGAATCTTAATCTTAATTATATTTTCTATTCCCTTAAACTACTTTGAGATGCACTGATATTGTGACATTCATATACAATTTTTCATTTTCGAATTTCCTTTATTTTACCCCTACTGCATTTGGTGTGATAATATGATACATCACTAATTCCAAGATTAGTTTTAATCAAACAATAGTTTAAATGATCACATTTCTATTTGCATTTAAAATATCACTTAAGTATTCACATCATGTGTATATTTAATTCAGATACTGCAGAGGAACTTAATTTGTGTTTTACTTGTACTGTCTGCATTGGAAAAAAAAATCACTAATTTACATCTTAAATTATTATTATGTTAAAATGTTCCTCAGCAGAAATCAGATCCTGAATTGTCAACAAAGTCTTTTGCCTGATTTTTTTTTTTTGCAAGTCACCTATTCCACACTCTCTATTAAAGGATTATGGAAATGAGTACATACTGGTCATTCATTGGATTTGAGAAGGAACTCAGGGCCGTGATATGAACTCTAACATATAATTATGGAATTGAGTAAATACCCTGGTAATTGAGTTAACCATGACGCATGTGCAGCATTTAGGAGAACAGAGTGCTTGGGTTCCAAATCTTGGCTTACTGGCCGGAGCTCTTGGGGAAGTTACTTTATCTCTCTCGGCCTCAAGTTCCTCCTTTGTAAAAATCATGGTAAGGCCAGTACCTTCCTCAGTGATGATATGAAGATTGATGAATCACTTCACTACATGTGAAGTGCTGAGAATAGGGCCTGGCACTCAATAAATATTATCTATTTTTATGTAATAAACTGGTGGTTTGGGGTAGGGTGGGTTCAGGATCTAGATGAAATGAACATTGGATTAAAAGACCCTAATTGATCCAATGACAGCTACACAACTGGCAAAATATACCGACATTTACCCACTGAACTTCATATACCTGTGCTAATTGCTGTAGCATTACCTATATTAGTGTAATCTTCCAGCAATCAAATGGAATAAGTATTAGCATCTCCATTTCATAAGCAGCACAGCATAGTGGTAAGAGTTCCGATCAAGGATCAGATTTCTAGGGTTTTAATCACGGCTTTACCACTTACTAGCTACATGATCTGGGGCAGATCATTTAAACATTCAATTTCCCCATCTCTAAAGGAGGGAACACTTTAAGCGCAAAAGGCCTACATCATGGAATTACTGTGAAGATTAAATGAGCAACTGCATATTAAGGTCTTAGTGTAAGCAGAAAGAGTTAGGGGTCCCCAGAGAAAGAAAGATGAGACATAGCTATCTTGGGCCTCTGGCTATTCTCCCTGATCTGTGCCTCACTGGCTCTATTTGCCCAAGCACACTAAGGCCAGGAAATAGCCTAACCACACCAGAGACAGCAAGTTAAAGGTAAAACTCCCAGTGCTTTTTCAAAAGTAAAGATTGACCCAACACACATTCTTGAGTTGTTTTTGCAGGATTGAAACTGTGCCCCATAAGGGTTTAATGAGGTTAAAACCTCAAGACCCTCCATTGACCCCCTTCTTCGCAGGAATACTAACCTTGTTTTAGAAGCAAACAACAGAAGGAGCTCCGCTGGCCTAGACCAGCTTCTGCTGGACCAGCTTCTGCTGGACCAGCTACTCACACCTCTACCTCATTAAAACGTCAAATCTGCCCCCCAACAGAAGCATAAAACTCGATCACATAACATACAACCTTAGGAGGCTTGTGGGACCTTATGCCCACCTCTCCATATGGTGAGAAAACTCCCCTTTTTGAACATTCATCCTAACCCTAAGTAAAAGGAACCCACTCACCCTTGCTCAGAGAGTCACTATTGGGAAACTATTCCCCGTGATGCCCTTATTGCAGCAAATAAAGTTTCCCTTTGTGTGACAATTCCACCTGGTGTAGTCTCTACCTGTAACTCACTAAGGAATGAACTCACCTTACTTCAGTTACAATGGCACATAAAAAAAAGATGGAGAATTCTTAGCAGTTATTACTACTACTAGAACAGATGATCATAAATACATTGTCCCACGTCACAAAGCTGCCTAATTCTCCATTTCATGTTCTTTGCATAGTTCTGTGTGGCTTGTGATAGCAATTCAATTCTCCATTCTTGGTTTCAGTGAAGATCCTCATCTTTAAAATAAGTGTTGTGAAAGGAGCGCCTGGGTGGCTCAGGGGGTTAAGCCTCTGCCTTCAGCTCAGGTCATGGTCCCAGGGTCTTGGGATCGAGCCCCACATCAGGTTTTCTGCCCAGCAGGGAGCCTGTTTCCTCCTCTCTCCCTCTCTGCCTGCTTCTCTGCCTACTTGTGATCTCTGTCTGTCAAATAAATAAATAATAAAAAAATCTTAAAAAAAAAAGAATATACGGACTAAAAGCACCAGAGACTGAATTAGTAATCAAACAAATCTAAGCTCAAAATAAGCAGATCGCATGTTGGTTTCTTTTCCTCCTGATTGATTTGAGATAGTTCCTGAGAGAAGGCAGTGAAGTCTTCAGTGCTCTTCAAGGGTTTTTATGCTCAATCCCCAAAAGAACTTCTAAGAAAAATGTGCCTATTTGCTGCTTCCAAAATGAGCAGAAATGAACAAAAAAAATATGCCTGTTTTTGTCATATGCGTAAGTTGGTCTAAGAAATAAAATCTCCCACATACTGTGAATAAGACTATTAAATCATTGGAGTGCCTGGGTGGCTCAGTGGGTTAAATCCTCTGCCTTCAGCTCAGGTCATGATCTCAGGGTCCTAGGCTTGAGCCCCACATCGGGCTCTCTGCTCAGCAGGGAGCCTGCTTCCCTTCCTCTCTCTCTGCCTGCCTCTCTGCCTACTTGTGATCTCTGTCTGTCAAATAAATAAATATAATATTTTAAAAAAAGACTAGTAAATCATTTACTACTCACCATTATCTACTTTAAATATACATAGTTCTTGCTCTTCCTTGACATCATACTTCCATCCATTGCCAAGATTTTTATAACATATTTTTATACTCAAGTATCTATAATTAAGTCACAGAAAAACATACATAAATTAAAATTATTTTTTAAAAATTTCTTGTGAACACAATGCTATATGTGTTACTTTTTTTTCTCCTGGATAGATTTACAGTTATACTTATCACCATTATATAACTGCTTAAGACAGTATTAATATTAGGGAGGAGTTAAGATGGCGGAGCAGTAGCAGCTGAGACGACATCAGGCAGCAGGAGATCAGCTAGATCGCCTATCACACCATTCCGAACACCTACGAATCCAACAGGAGATTGAAGAGAAGAAGAGCAACAATTCTAGAAACAGCAAATCGACCACTTTCTGTAAGGTAGGACCAGCGGAGAAGTGAATCCAGCGCGACGGGAAGATAGACCGCGGGGGGAGGGGCTGGCTCCCGGCAAGCGGCGGAACAACGGAGCCCAAAATCGGGACTTTTAAAAGTCTGCTCCACGGAGGGACACCGCTCCAGAGGCTAAACTGGGGGGAAGACCTCATGGGGACAGCGTGGACTCAGGTCCTGCGGGGTCACAGAAGGATCAGGGGTGTCTGAGTGTCGCAGAGCTCGCAGGTATGAGAGCGGGGAAGCCGCTGCGGAGACAGAGCCGAGTGAGCTCTCAACTCGGGGTTACCTTGAACCATAATCCGTGACACGGGCCGGTGCTCTGTGCGAGGGGTCCCCACAAGATCCGGGAGACTCCGACCCGGGAGAGCTCAGGGATCTACGGGGTTCGGAGACTCCAGGTGGGACTCTGCCAGAGACAGAGACGCTTGGTCACAGGCTGGGTGAGCTCGGAGCTCCCAGAAGCCAGTGACACGGGACTGATGACGCACGATTTTCTCCGAGCGCGAACGGAGGCTGGGGAGACGGAAGGGATTAAGCGCTTTTCTCTAAAGGCGCATTGAAGACTGGGGCCCCGAGCTCTCGGCTCCTCCAAACTGGAGACTGGGAGGCCGCCATTGTCCTTCCCGTCCTCCGGACTCTACGGAAAGTGATCAGGGAACAAAAGCTCCCGAGAGCGAACCTGAGAGGGTGACTTAGCGCGGCCCCTGGTAAGGGCGGTGCAATTCCGCCTGGGGCAGAGACACTTGAGAATCACTACAACAGGCCCCTCCCCCAGAAGATCAACAAGAAATCCAGCCAAGACCAAGTTCACTTACCAAGGAGAACAGCGGATTCTTATCTGGACAAAATGACAAGGCGGAAAAACTCACCACAAAAAAAAGAACAGGAGGCAGGACCGAAGGCTAGGGACCTAATCAATACAGACATTGGTAATATGTCAGATCTGTAATTCAGGACGACGATTCTCAAGGTTCTAGCCAGGCTCGAAAAAGGCATGGAAGATATTAGAGAAACCCTATTGGGAGAAATAAAAGCCCTTTCTGGAGAAATAAAAGAACTAAAATCTAATCAAGTTGAAATAAAAAAGCTATTAATGAGGTGCAATCAAAAATGGAGGCTCTTACTGCTAGGATAAATGAGGCAGAAGAAAGAATTAGTGATATAGAAGACCAAATGACAGAGAATAAAGAAGCTGAGCAAAAGAGAGACAAACAACTACTGGATCACGAGGGGAGAATTCGAGAGATAAGTGATACCATAAGATGAAACAACATTAGAATAATTGGGATTCCAGAAGAAGAAGAAAGAGAAATAGGAGCAGAAGGTATATTGGAGAGAATTATTGTAGAGAATTTCCCTAATATAGCAAAGGGAACAAGCATCAAAATTCAGGAGGTGCAGAGGACACCCCTCAAAATCAATAGGAATAGGTCCACACCCCGTCATCTAATAGTAGAATTTACAAGTCTTAGCGACAAAGAGAAAATCCTGAAAGCAGCAAGGGACAAGAAGTCTGTAACATACAATGGTAAAAATATTAGATTGGCAGCAGACTTATCCACAGAGACCTGGCAGGCCAGAAAGAACTGGCATGATATATTCAGAGCACTAAACGAGAAAAACATGCAGCCAAGAATACTTTATCCAGCTAGGTTATCATTGAAAATAG
>RCUC01016124.1:0-13438 GCA_003697995.1 Taxidea taxus jeffersonii
ATGTGGGACTGGACCCCTGGCCTCCAGGATCATGACCTGAGCAGAAGGCAGCTGCTCAACCAACTGAGCCACCCTGGCACCCCAGAGTGTTCTTTTGACACTGGCATTTTCTTAAGTTACTTCTCATTCAAAGTCATTAATATGCTAAAGTGGAACACTGCCATGTGGCAGGGGCAGGGAATTGCTAGAGGGGGCTGCTGGAGCCCCTATGATGAATTTTTATTTCCTTTGGAAAAGCCAGTAAATACTTTTATGCCATCCCCTCTTGTGATACTTAAAAAAATCAAGATTCCACCTGGAGTAGCTCTTTTTTTTTTTTCCTTCAACTAGCCAAAATTAGACAGAATGGCTTAGCCTCTACTTATAATCAGGCAGTGGGGATCCAGAGTTTTTTATGATCTGAGATCCACAGCAATTCTACCAAAGGCTGCTAAACTTCCTTGGAACAAGCTTGTCCATCTTACTCTGACACTTTAGCCACAAGGGACCTCAGCACCAGAGCTTAGGGACACCACGTGAAAGCCTGCTAACTCTTGCTGCAAGGGGCATGAACAGGAGACAAAGGCACAAAAGAACCTACATTTGTCTTTGGGTGGATTCTTGTAGTCTCGCCCTTGAAAACTAAGCCCTGTCCCATGACTTCCTGTGCCTGGACCTCCCGGAAGCCACTAACTCACCGCAGCCCCCTCATTCTCCAGGTCTCTAGGCTCTACATCCAGATACTGCCAAAGTCCTAGTGTCTTGTTAGGCCTTCGGGGAGTAGGCAAGAGGTTCAGCTTGGAACTCAAGCCTGTTCTACTTCCTCATAGGTCAGACCTTCTTTCACTGGTTGGCCTCAAGGGAAGGAAGCTGTAAGAACTTGAGAGATGTTTTGAAACTATTTCCTCACAATGGCAGTAGTGCTCCACATACACAATTCCTGCTGCCAGTCTTTCTCTTGTCCTTCCAATCTGAAAAAAAACACCAATAGACAAAGGTACCAGGAAACATGACTGTTTAGCATTTTGTCCAGTTTGAGGAAACTCGCGCACGGTGCTGCATTTTTACTTTTAGTTTTGCTGAAAAACAAAATTCAGCTGAGTAAATGTGGAAATCTAATTGAGTTTATGACTGACTCATGCATCAGGTATCATCCCATCCAGCAAGCAGAGAGAGAGTCTCAGGAGTTGTAGAAAATGGAAGGTTTTTTATAGGCAGGTGGGTGTGGCAAGGCAGTTATTACCAAAAGAAAAGAAAGAATTTCTTGAGGCTAGGACATCTTTTTTGGGGGAAGAGAGACTGACAGGCTTTTTATCATGCAGATGACCTCACTTGTACTGATCTGGAATTTCAGATTGAATTTTAAAAGATCACATTCCTGAGGTAAATTGAAACTACAATTGAATCTTGCTTTACTGCCTTGGGGGTAGAATGACTTCATTTTGGGCTTCTTTTTAAAGTTTTTTTCATTTGAAGTCAACAGCCACCCTCCTCAGACATCTTTGTCTTGCAGAAATTAAATTTCTGTTTTACCTATCGTATGCATTTCTGCTTTTCTTCATTTAGCATTTTATATCCAGTATTTTCCCTTGGCATCATGTTTTCTGCCTCAAGGGCCAAGTCTGAGACATCCACTTTTAAAAGAGAGAAGAAAATGTTGGATGTTACCTTAGAAGAGGGTATCTCTAGACATCCCCCTTACTTCTGAGGCTTTCAGAGATTCTGATTTCATTTTGTTATCAAGCTCTGATGCTTTCCTTTTATGGGGAATAATCTTACTAAGTGCAATAATAGGGCCTCATTAGTGGTCTTCAGTATACTCTAAACAATATTTCACATGGAGTGACACATTTCTGTACATTCCTTTCATAGTAGATATGTTTTTATTTTTTATTTTTTTTAAAGGTTTTATTTATTTATTTGACAGAGAGAGAGATCACAAGTAGGCAGAGAGGCAGGCAGAGAGAGAGGAGGAAGCAGGCCCCATGCAGAGCAAAGAGCCCGATGCGGGGCTTGATCCCAGGACCCCGAGATCATGACCTGAGCCGAAGGCAGAGGCTTTAACCCACTGAGCCACCCAGGCGCCCCAGTAGATATGTTTTTCAATGATAGTGTATACTTGCTGGGGGTCTCATTTAAGATTTTAACAGAAGTACTTTCCAATTTCATTAAATAGCTTTCTCTTCCTTCTGTACCTTAGGATCTTTTCCTTATTATTTATTGATCTTTGTTGCCAGTTTTTGAGTAGAAGATACATTTTTAAAAATTTATTTAATTTCTTTTCAGTATAACAGAATTCATTGTTTGTGCATCACACCCAGTGCTCCATGCAATACATGCCCTCCATAATACCCACCACCAGGCTCACCCAACTTCCCACCTCCACCCCTTTAAAACCCTCAGATTGTTTTTCAGAGTCCATAGTCTCTCATGGTTCATCTCCCCTTCCAATTTCCCTCAACTCCCTTCTCCTCTCCATCTCCCCATTTCCTCCATGTTCTTTGTTATGCCCCACAAATAAGTGAAACCATATGATAATTGACTTTCTCTGCTTGACTTATTTCACTCAGCGTAATCTCTTCCAGTCCCATCCATGTTGATACAAAAGTTGGATATTCATCCTTTCTGATGGAGGCATACTACTCCACAGTGTATATGGACCACATCTTCCTTATCCATTCGTCCGTTGAAGGGCATCTTGGTTCTTTCCACAGTTTGGCGACCGTGGCCATTGCTGCTATGAACATTGGGGTACAGATGGCCCTTCTTTTCACTACATCTGTATCTTTGGGGTAGATACCCAGTAGTGCTATTGCAGGGTCATAGGGAAGTTCTATTTTTAGTTTCTTAAGGCATCTCCACACTGTTTTCCAAAGTGGTCGCACTTTGGTTCCAACTTGCATTCCCACCAACAGTGTAAGAGGGTTCCCCTTTCTCTGCATCCTCTCCAACACACGTTGTTTCCTGTCTTGCTTATTTTGGCCATTCTAACTGGTGTAAGGTGGTATCTCAATGTGGTTTTAATTTGAATCTCCCTGATGGCCAGTGATGATGAATGTTTTTTCATGTGTCTGATAGCCATTTATATGTCTTCATTGGAGAAGTGTCTGTTCATGTAGAAGATATATTTTATTTGTAAATGGATTGAGAAAATAAAGGAATGCTCTGCAAAAAAGAAAATCACTGATATAAATGGACCATGTTAAAATTAGCATTGATTGGATTCATGGATATTCATTCACTTCTGATTCCTTTGCATTACACATACACCAATCTTTAGGTTCTTGTAGAAGACAGAATTAAATTATTTGATCAATAAATATAAATTATTTATTAAACACAACATCTTATATTCCCACAATTAAAGAATGAGAATTTTTAATAGTCTCGGAATATTTATATAACTTAATCATTTGTTTGGCACAGAAATCATTTAATATATCAAAATAGGTATTTTGTAGTCTACATTGTCCATTGACCAATGACTTTAGAAATAAGCAGTAAAGAGTTACCAAATCTTACCTAATATGAAATTAAGTAACATGTTTTAGATTTCCTTTGACCCAAATAGGAAATAAAAAGGGAACTTACATAACATCGCAGAAGGAATTAAAGAAAAAAGATACCAAGTCAAATTTTACTATTGAGACACTGTACTCAAAAGGCAGTAGTTCAGGCACTTGGCTGGCTCAGTCAGTAGAGTCTGCAACTCTTGATCTTGGGGTTGTGAGTTTGAGCACCATGTTTGGTGTGGAACCTACTTAAAAAAATTTTTTTTAATAAATTCAAAGGAAAGTTTTCACCTATAGGCCATTATAAGTTTTTTTAATTAAAGAAATAAGACAGAAAATGATGAACTTATTTTACTAAATGTTAATAAACAAAGAATCCCCTCCCAAAAATGGAAGGGTTTTGTCAATCATTATAAAAATCAAGTAAAAAAGACAGATAGCCAAAAATGCAATAGAAATAGTAAATGAATTCTAATTTGATTCTTTGAAGACATCAGTAAAATATAACAACCTATTGTAACTATGATTAAGAAATAAAATGTTAATATTCACAAAACATGATTCAAAGTTAGGCTTCCTTACGTAGGCGATGTTAACTTTGAAAAAGGCACTTCTGGGGTGCCTGGGTGGCTCAGTGGGGTTAAAGCCTCAGCCTTCAGCTCAGGTTAGGATCTCCGGTCCTGGGATGGAGCCCCGAGTTGCGTTGGGCTCTCTGCTCAGCGGGGAGCCTGCTTCCCCCACCCCCTCTGCCTGCCTCTCTGCCTACTTGTGACCTCTGTCTGTCAAATAAATAAATAAAATCTTTAAGAAAAAAGAAAAAGGCACTTCTAGCTCTGGCCAAGTGAGGATATTAGAATATTCTCTCTCCAAGGAACAAATACAAAGCTGTATAAAATTGACAAAAACAACCATTTCTGTACTCTGGAAACCAACTAGAAGCATTCAAGAATGATAGTCTTTGGATAAGAAATGTTGGAATCTGTGTTACTCTGGCCTGGACTGTTCTCATCCGTCTCCTGCTGAGCTCCATCAGTAAGTTTCTACCCAAGTGAAACAAGGATCTTTCTAGATAAAGACTGGGAGAATTCCATGCTAGCAGACCTGCGTTATAATAAATATCAAAGGAAGTCTTTCAAGCTGAAAGGGAATGACTGTAGATGGTGACTTGAATCCTGGAGGAGAAATGAAGAACACAGGAAATGGTTAATAGCTGGATTAATGTAATAGATTCTATATTTTTTTTCTTTTCAATAACTGACACAAGACCATATAAAGTGATAATTATTACACTGTATTGTTGGCTATATATCTTATATTGATGTAAGATATATATATAATATAGTAAGTAGAAAAGTTCTGGGGTATAGAACTATATAGAAGGAAAGTTTATTTTACTGGAAGTAAGTTTGTATTAATATGATGGATATTTTTATAGGTTCAAATACATACTACATTAGAGCAAACACTAAGAAACTAAAATATATAGTCCAAAATTAAAAGAGATATTAAGGGGTGCCCAGCTGGCTCAGTTGGTAGAGCATATGAGTCTTGATCCCAGGGTTGTGAATTCAAAAGACCCATATTGGATGTAGAGATTACTTAAAAAAAAATCCTAAAGAAGATTTAAAAGAGAAATTAAAATGTGCATGTAAAAATAGTTAATATAAATGAAGTCTTTGAAAGTAGAATAGAGCAACAAAAAAAGGGCAGTAGATAGAAAACAAATAGCAAAGTGGCAAACTGAAATACAAATAAATCAATAAGTACATTAAATTTTAGTGGCTTAAACACCCAAATTAAGAGGCGGGTATTACTAGACTGGATAAAAAAGTAAGATCCAAGTATGTGGTGTTTACAGGAGACATTAAATTCAAAGACACAAATAGGTTGGAAGTGAAAGGATATAAAAATATGTATCATGGCCATGATAACTATAATAGAGTTGGTGTGTCTATAGTAATATTTGAAGAAATAGATTTAAGACAAGATTTTGAGGGGCACCTGGGTGGCTCAGTCAGTTAAGCATCTTCGTTTGGTTCAGGTCATGATCCCAGGGTCCTGGGACTGAGCCCTGTGTCAGGCTTCCTGCTCAGTGGGGAGTCTGCTTCCCCCTCTCCTTTTGCCCCTCCCCCCCACCTGTGTGCTCTCTCTCACAAATAAATAAATTTTTTTTAAAATCAAGACTTCAAGACAAGGAATATTATGAAACACAAAGAGGGAAGTTACACAATGAGAATAAAGTCAGTACAGAAGGAAGATACAACAATTATAAATGTATACATATCTAACAAAATATGCAAAGCAAAAAGTGGCTGAAGTAAATTGAAGACTAGATAGATCAACAATAATCGTGAGGTATCTTGATAAGTCATTCTCAATAATTGGAAGAACTAGACAGAAAATCAAGAAGATAGCATACACGAACAACATCAACTAAGTTGACCTAACTTACCACACAAAGCCTGCAGCATATACATTCTTTTCAATTGATATGGAACATTCTTTATGGACCAAAAAATAAGGCTCAGTACAAAGTATATTCTGTGATCACAATGGAAATAAATTTGAAATTAAAAAAAAGAATCATAGGGTATCCATAAATATTTGGGAATTATACAACACATTACTAAATAACTGATAGGTCAAGGAAGAAATCATAAAGAAAATTATAAAATATTTGGAAACTAAGGCAAAATTTAGAAAGAAATTTATAGCTTTAAAGACCTATGTCATAAAACAAGAAAGATTTCAAGTTAGTAATTGTATTTATCCTTTAAGAACCTAGAAGAAGAAGAGCAAAATAAACCCAAAGCAAGCAAAAGAAAATAAATAGTAAAGATACATCAAAATCAATTAAATATAAAAGTAAAGCAAGAGGGAAAATCAACGAAATAAAAATTGCTTCTAAGAGGAAAATATCTACTAAGTTGACAAATCATTAGATAAAGAATAGGCTCAGAGTATCAAAATTAGCAATGAATTGGGACATCATTACTGATCTTACATAAATTAAAAGATTTGTGAAGTAATATTATGAATAATAGTATGCCAGCAAATTAGACAACTTACATGAATTGGACAATTCCTAGGAAGGTAAAAATCAAAAACACATTTAAGAAGAAATAAAAGATATGAATAGACCCATGACACAAGTAAATAGTTGAGTGATCCAAACTATTTCCACTAAGCAAAGCCCATATTCAGCTGACTCAACTGCTAAATTCTATTCAGTATTTAAAAGAAGTAGTACCAACATTTCACTAATTGTTTCAGAAAATAAAGGGTAAGGAAACGTTTCTTGACTCATGCTATGAGATCAGTATTCATGTGACACCAATGTCAAGACCTCAGAAGAAAAGACTATTGACCAATATACTCATGAACATGACACAATGATACTTAAAATATTAGTAAACTGAGTGCAACAATATATAAATAGGATGACATAACCATAAACAAGTGGGACTTATCCTATGAATGTAATAATGGTTTAATAAATGCTAATGTGCTGTGTAATATTAATAGAATAAAGGATTAAAATTACATGATTTTCTCAGTAGATGCAGAAAAGTATTTGATAAAATCTAACACACATTTATAATAAAAAGGCTCAAGAACCTTGGAATAGAGGGAACTGTCAATCTGATAAAAAGCGTATATTGGAAACCCAGAGGTAACGTTATACTTAATGTTGAAGAAGTGTATTATGTTACCTTAAGATTGCTGACAAGGCACAGAAGTTCACTTTTTCCACGTCTGTTTCAACATTTTACTAGATGTTCTAGCCAGTGCAAGAAAAGAAAAAAATATACATTAAATATATCTAGATTGGAAAGGAAGAATTAAAGCGCCTTTGTTCTAGAAAAAATCAAGGAACAAAAATTACTAGATGTAAAAATGGAGTTTAATAAAGTCACATGATACAACATCAGTATATAAAATTGGTTAATTTTTACATACTAGCAATTAACAATCTGAAAATTGAATTAAGAATACAATTCTGGGGATGCCTGGGTGGCTCAGTTGGTTGAGCAGCTGCCTTTGGCTCAGGTCATGATCACAGCATCCTGGGATCGAGTCCCACATCGGGCTCCTTGCTCGGCAGGGTGCCTGCTTCTCCCTCTGCCTCTGCCTACCACTCTGTCTGCCTGTGCTCTCTCTCTCTCTCTAACAAATAAATAAATAAAAATTAAAAAAAAAAAAAAAGAATACAATTCTGGGGGCGCCTGGATGGCTCAGTCATTAAGCGTCTGCCTTCGGCTTAGGTCATGATCCCAGGGTCCTGGGTTCTAGCCCTGCATCAGGCTCCCTGCCCAGCGAGAAGCCTGATTCTCCCTCTCCCACACCCCCTGCTTGTGTTCCCTCTCTTGCTGTTTCTCTGTCAAATAAATAAAATCTTAAAAAAAAAAGAAAAAAAAAGGATATAATGATATAATTCTGTTCACAGTAACATCAAACAATACAATACAAAGGATTAAATTTGACATAAGAGTTGTACACTGCAAACTGCAAAACATTTCTGAGAGAAATCAGAATATCTGAGTATACGGAGACACATTCCATGTTCATGGAGTGAAATACTTATTGTCAAGGTGACATCATACCAAATGCTCTGTAAATTCAAGTCACTCTCTATTTAAATCCTAATAGATGTTGATAGGGTGGTCCTAAAATTTAGATGGAGATGCAGATGACCTGGAATAGCCAAACAAATTTTAAAAAGTACAAAGATGGAAGACTTTCACTACCTGCAAAATTTACTATAAGACCACAATAATCAAGACAGAGCCATATTGGCAAAATTGTAGACATGGATCAATGAAATGGAGTTGAGATTCCAGAAATAAATCCTTACATCTACATCCAACTAATTTTTGCAACGATACCCACTCAGCTCAGTGGGGGAAAAGATGGTGTTTTTAATGATTCATGCTGGGACATTTGGCTATCCACATGAAAACTACAGAGAAAAGTTAAATATATAACTTCTAGAAAGAAACAATAGGAAATCTTTGCTTTGGAGTTAAATAAAGATTGACAAATTGGAATCGGATTCATAAAAATTAAGAACTGCTTTTCAAAAGATACTTAATAGAATGAAAAGGCATATTTGGTAGAGGACTTGTATGTAAAATATATAAGGACCTCTCAAAACTCAGTAAAAATAAAAAATTAAAATGCATATCTTAGTTTGGGCTACTAGATCAAAAATACCATATGTTGGGTGGCTTAAACAACAAATATTTTTCCTTTAAAAATATTTTATTTATTTGACAGAGAGAAAGCAAGAGAGCACAAGCAGGAAGAGCGATGGAGGGAGCATCAGAGGGAGAGCACAGAGGGAAAGGGAGGGAGAGAGGGAGAAGCAGACTCTCCACTGAGCAGGGAGCCTCAGTTGATAGAGGCTCAGTTGATCGAGGCTCAATCCCAGGACCCTGGGATTATGGCCTAAGCCAAGGGCACATGCTTAACTGACTGAGCCACCCAGGCACCCCCAAACATTTATTTTAACAGTTCTGGAGACTGGCAAGTCCAAGATCAAGACACCGCAAATCTGGCATCTGGTGAGAGCCCTCTTTCTGGCTTGTAGAGGGCTACCTCGTCATTATATCCTCACATGGCTGAGAGAGAGATCATCTCCTGTGTGTGTGTGTGTTTAAGATTTTATTTATTTATTTATTTGAGAGAGAGCTAGAAAGCACAAGTCGAGGGGGGAGGGTCAGAGAGAGTGGGGAAGCAGACTCTTTGCTGAGCAGGGAGCCTAATGCAGGGCCTGATCCCAGGACCCTGAGATTATGAGATGCACCAAAGGCAGATAGATGCTTACCTGACTGAGTCATCCAGGCACCCTCTTGTGTGTCTTACAAGGGCACAAATCCATTCAAGAGGGTTCCACTCTCATGATACAATAACTTCCCAATAGCTCCGCCTCCAGATACCATCAAGTGGAAATTAGGCTTCAACATATAAAATTGGGGGAACAAAAGTATTCAGTACAGGCACTCCCCCGGCCTGCCGTTCCCCCTGCTTGTGCTCTCTCTCTCTCTGACAAATAAGGAACATCTTAAAAAAAATTCAGTCCATAATAATGGGCAAATAATATAAAAATTTTACTAAAGAAGATATATTTATAGCTAATAAATACAAGAAAATATGCTCAAACTTCACTATTTATTAGGAAAATGTAAATTGAAATCAAAATATTATGCCACCACAGATCCATTAGAATGGTTATAATTTTATTTAATTTATCTTTAATGATTTATTTATTTATTTGAGATAGAGAGAGAGGACATGTGAGTGAGTGAGGGGCAGTGGGGAGAGAATCTTCAAGCAGACTCCCTTCTGAGTGTAGAACCCAATACAGAGCTTCATCTCATAGCCCATGAGATTACAACCTGAGCTGAATTCTTAACCAACCAAATTACCTATAATTTTATCTTATCTTATTTATTTATTTTTATTTTTATTTATTTATTTATTTTTAAAGATTTATTTATTTATTTGACATAACAAGTAGGCAGAGAGGCAGGCAGAGAGAGAGAGGAGGAAGCAGGCTCCCTGCTGAGCAGAGAGCCCGATGCAGGGCTCCATCCCAGGACACTGGATCACGACCTGAGCCTAAGGCAGAGGCTTTAACCCAATGAGCCACCCAGGCGCCCCTACCTATAATTTTCAATAGATAATTCCAAGTATTGTTGGTGGTGTGGAGAAACTGGAACTCATACATACCAGTGGAAATGTAAAATTATATTGGCACTTTGGAAAATGGCTTGACTATTTCTTTAGAGAGAAAAATGTAGGAAACAAAAACTAGAACAAGTGGGACTACAATACATTGAAAAGGTAACCTATAGAATGGGAAAAAGTATTCATAAACCATATACCTGCTAAGGGGTTAATATCCAAAATATATTTAAAAACTCGTACAACTCAATAGCAGAATAAAAAGAAAAAGGAAATAATCCAAATAGGAAATGGGCAAAGGACTTGAATAGATATTTTTCTAAAGAAAATGGCTAATAGGTGAATGAGAACATGCTTAACATTACTAGTCATTATGGAAATGAAAATCAAAACCACAATGAGATATCGCCTTATACCTGTTAGGATGGCTGTTACCAAAAAAGACGATTTAAAAATGCTGGCAAGGATGTGGAGACAAGGGAGCTCTTCTATACTGTTGGTAGGAAAGTAAAATAGTCTAGCCACTATTGAAAATAGTATGACAGTTTCTTAAAAAATTAAGAATTGAATGACCATATTATTCAGCGGTCCCCTTCCTGGGTATATCACTCTTGATGGGCTGATTTCAATTTCTTCAGAAGATATTTCTTCAGGTATTTCTAAGATATATCTGCATACCCATGTACACTGTAGCATTGCTCAGGATAGACAAGATATGGAAACAATGTAAGGGTCCCTCAGAGGATAAATGGATAAAGATGTGAACTATTATTAAGCCATGAGAAAGAGGGACATCCTGCTAATTATGTGAATATGGATGGACCTTGAGGGCATTATGCCAAATGAGATTAGTCAGAGAAAGACAAATACTGTATGATGTAACTTACGTGGTCAAACTCATGAAAACAGTAGAAAGGTGGTTACTATAGATTGGTTGGTTGGGGAACTGGGGAGATGTTTTTTAAGGGTAGAAACCTGCAACGCATAGAGAAATAAGTTCTGAAAATTGAATGCACAACATAGTCCTTTGTGCTGGTCTCAGATCATTGATAGTGATGCTATTGGTTAGAAATGCCTGGGGGCACTCATTGGGACCATGGCAAGCCCCCACAGACATCTTCCCTTTTGGAACCAATGTTATAGCTGGACAGGCTCTTTTGGTTCTTAGCATGATTGTAAGATGCACTGCAGCAATAACCATCAGGAAACTCTGGGAAAAAACAGGTTTATTATTCACCACTCCTGAAGAGTATACTGTGTGCCTCAGGCTACACAGCAAGGTCTTGATGAGAGAGGAGGAGAGAAAAGAGAGTGTGAATGAGCATGGGCTTGGGATTCTGCTTTTATTGAGGTCCAGGGTAGGGGCCTAGAATTTGTCAGGTTCACTATTTGTTGAGTTTTAAACAAGAGCAAGAATTAAAGCTTGGGAAGGGAAAAACAAGTGGCCAAACTGAATTATCTGTCAACCAAAGATTTCTAAAACAAAACTTTAGGAGTAGGATGGCCTGGCTCTTTCTCTAGTCTGCAGTGTGTTTGAGATAGCTGTCTTTGAAGTGGATGCCTCAGTAATCACAAGCTCGGTATTAGCACTTGCAACCTGTCTCAGACTTATGCTACTCTTTGTTACTATAGTCAATAATACCGTATTATAAACTTCAAAGTTGCTAAGAGGCTAGATCTTAATTTTTCTCACCACAAAAAAAGAAACGGTGATGATTTATCATGACAGAGCTGTTAGCTAATGCTTTAGTGGTAGTCCTATTCCAATACACAGTTATGGGTCAATTATATCTCAATTTAAAAAAATTAAAAAATGTAAGTTTAGGATATGGCCCTGCTAGTCCCCTTGAAGGTGTCTACCCATGAAAAATGAAAATGTATGTCCACACAAGGATATACAAAAATTTTCATAGGAACATTATTTAGAGTAGCCGCAAACCAAACAATCTAATGTCTATCACCAGGTATATAGATAACCAAAATGTGGTATATGCCTCTAATGGAATATTAGTCAACAATTAAAAGGGATGAACTACCAATAAATATTACACCATGGATGAACCTCAGAAATGTTTCACTAAATGAAAAAAGCCCAATTCAAAAGAAAGCATGTTGTATGATTCAATTTTATGAAATGTCAAAACAAGGCAAAGTTATAGAGACAGAAAACATTTTATATATTTGTGCATGGATGGAGTTGGGACTGAGAAAGCAATTGCAAATTTTGCAAATTAATTTCAAATTTAATTTCAAATTTATTAATTTTGCAAGTTGCAAATAATTGCAAGCATAAGGAAACTTTCAGGTGATTGAAATGATCTAAAACTAGATTGTGGTAGGTGTGTAAGTATAAATTTATTAGAATGCATTTGAGTTTTATACTTACATGTGAGTGAATATTATGTAAATTATCCTCTAAGCTGTTAAAAATTTTTAAAAATGATAAAATAGAATAACACATTCAGGAAAGGTAAAACTGATGTGATTTCCTCTAGAAACTTTTTTGTCATTGTATTTAAAAAACAAGAGGAAATGTATGATTTTTTTATGGAATTCATTTATTCGTTAAATAAATCTTTATTGAGCACCTGTTCCATTCTGTGAACACAGTCTCTCCCTTAAGGATTTTCTGTTTTATTGGGAGGAAACAGACAATAAACAGATCACCTTTGCTTATTATTATATGCAATCTGGCAATGTGTAATAAAAATGCAAGATGGTGGGGTGCCTGGTTGGCTCAGTGGATTAAAGCCTCTGCCTTCGGCTCAGGTCATGATCTCAGGGTCCTGGGATCGAGCCCCACATCAGGCTATCTGCTCAGCAGGAAGCCTGCTTCCCTTCCTCACTCTCTGCCTGCCTCTCTGCCTACTTGTGATCTCTGTCAAATAAATAAAATCTTTAAAAAAATGCAAGATGGTATATCGATAGAATAATGTGGAGGAAGGGGTTATTCCAAGAGAAGTAGGCCCTATTCCTGCTGTTGGCTCTAGAGCAGTGGATCAGAGGTTTTGCCTAGTGGGGGAAATGAGTTGTAAGAAGAGCTCTGAAGCTCTCCCCAAGTTGACTGGCTTTACTTGGAACAGAGTGTAGGGGATGTCACACCCCGAGATAGTGTCAGAAACAATGGAGATTTTGGTGACAAGCAAGTAAGGAAAGGAGAGCTAAGAAGAGCACTCTCCTGGGACAAGAAGAAACCTCAAGGGTCTTTTTGTAAAAATTACAGCTGGAAGGAGGCTTGAAATTAAAGGGACCCCCCCCCC
>RCUC01016127.1:0-11692 GCA_003697995.1 Taxidea taxus jeffersonii
CCCCCCCATTCATCGTCTGCTGGACTGCTCCCCACATCTTCCCTTTTCGCCTTCCTCCTTCCTACCCTCACGCTCTCTCTCAACTGGTTATAATTTAGAACAGAAGGTGTTTTATGGTTTGTTATATTTATTGAATGGTTTTGTGTTTCTTGTTCTCCAAAAAAATTGGAGGAGTGAAATGTTTTATATTTTCCTCCATATTTGAGCTTTTAAGTTGTATTTCCTTTTCCTATAGCTCCTGATTTCCTTTTCTCCTTTCTCTTCCCCCATCTTCCTGGGCTTCCTCCACATCCGCTTGCCCTCAGTGATTCTGGAGAGAAAACCGCCTTCCCATTTCTGCCCGCATATTTGGTTTGGATACCTGGTTACTTCTCCCGAGGATATTTCGAAATTCGATTCCTTAGTTCGTTTGGAAATGCAGAGCTCTAAAATATGCACCGATGAATTTACATTCCACTTTCTAAGAACTCTGAGCATTTAAAAGGGTTTCTGTACAGATAGCACCAGGCTAAATATATCTGACTGGAGTATCTCAGATCATCGCTATGTAGTTTACATTCTCTCTCACTTTGTCATATTTCTCAATGAATGCAAATTGCATCTTTGTTCTTCGAAATCTCTTGTCTTCCACCGAACTGCCTTTCCTTTTTCTGAAGATCAGGGAGCCCCTTTGAAACCCTGCTCCTGTGGGGCGGAATTGACACCTAGCTCGCAGGCTAACCAAATGTAGCTTGCTTTTCCCTGACGAAGTGACCACATTTCAGGACATTGTGTCACTTGCAGGATTTTATTGTCCTAGTTTCAAATTTGACTTCAGGTTAAAGAGCGTCTTCCAGTTGGACTATTCCTCAGTAATTTTTTCTTCATCTTTATACTTAGGGGGATCTTTTGTTTGTCGTGTGTCTATTATCTCTTCCAAGCTTGGCCAAGGCTGTTAGGTTATGCACCTACGTATAAATATTTAACAAGATAAGTCAGACAAAATGGGCTGGGAGATACTTTAGCCCTTCCATACCCCCCTGCCTCCGCCACCCCCTCCCTCCGTTTTTTTGTGTCGAGTCACAGATGGTTGCTTTATCTCAGATGTTTAGATTCGGAGGACATTCCTTTGCACTTTGCTTGATGGACACAATGAAATGGAAGCATCTGAGTCAATCTCGACTACCAAAATGGTAGCACCAAGGAACAGATAACATTAGGCTCCTCTTCCTATTTTTTTTTCCAACTGGTTATCCAAACTCCCCAAAGCCAGAGAGTTTTAGGTATGAGATTGTGTGTTTTTAAAGAAAATATTTTGGATGAAGACTAATGTTCTCAAGTCAGGAATAACAATTAGTACCATTCATTAATCAGGAGCATGTTTTGACTTTGAGTCCTGGCTAGGAAATATAAACTGTGAAAGTCACACATATATATGAACCTCAGGCAAATTTATGACTTGTCAGCCTTTTAAGGTTAAATTCTTAACCCCAAATCGGGGCTGGCTTTATATGTGGAGCCCAGCACATTCCTCTGGGCCACTGAACACCCCCCCCCCAACATCCCCAGCGCTTTGCTTAACAGCAGCTAATGGCCTAATGAGCAAGAAGGATTTCTGTCTCTTATCAGCTGCCTGAACAGCCACAGGAAGGCTGATGTACAGAGTATAGGTCAAAACCGGAGTTCTCGAACCAAAAAACTACAGGCGCAGCTTCAGACTCTGGCTATGCTGTCTCTGTGTCGTTATGAGCACCTACCCGTTAAGGAGTGGGACGCTCGAGTTCCAACAGATGGCAAGAGTCGCCAAAAGTATGAACAGTCGGGTTGGTTTTGCTAATAGTGCGTTTCTTCTTTGTTTAGTTCCTCCATAAATAGCCTCCATATATGAGCTTGTAGTTTGCGCCAGGAGGTTGTTACGGTCACGATGCGGGGGGCAGAAGGGGGGGGTTGATGGTCAGATGGTGAGGTTAGAGGCAAGGGTATTTATGTTCGGGCCCGGACTTTGGAAGCTGCTGCCAAATAAACATACATAGATACCTACTACTACTTTTAGTTCTTTTTGAACTGAGTTTTGGAATCCGTATGCACTCAACTTGCCGCGGGGCTGCCGGAGAAAGCCTTGTGCCCCCTCTTACCGGACTCGGACATTTCTGCGGAGAAAGAGTCCTTGCCTGTTTGTTGGAAGCACATGGAATCCAGGCTCAGGCTGGCACAGAATAAATATTTTAGGATACTCAGGGCCCATTAGAGTGAAAGCCCCTTGACTTTCATCTTCTGCATTTGCATTTTTTTCAGAGACAATAATGAAAACATTTTTCTTCCAGATTCCGTCCTGTTACTGAAAATCCTATTTACATAAACAGGCATTGTTGTGGCTTAGGGAAGAATGTGGGGTCCCATTCTTTAGCTCCTTGTATATCTTTGTCTAAATAGAACTAATGACGCTTTAGTGTAAGCAGCTTTTCTTATTTAGGTAAGCAGGGTGGTTTGAAATTTCAGTTTACTAGATAATTGAGTCTCTTCTTAATTATTTCATGCATGCAGGTTGCTCTCTTGATAGCAAAGACCCTAAAAATCTAGTAATCTCCTCAGGCATCCGTTTGGTAATAAAATCCTGTGCATTTTCAGGGGTTAATTTTCATGACAATTGTGAGTCCCCTCCCCACCCCCAGCCTTAAAGAAATCGTGCTAACTTTTAGGGCCTTGGTCTCCTCATGTCCCCAAGAGCACACTTAGAAATATATGTCACGGTGTTGCTGGAATTATGGATCTCGAGGAAATTTAAATGTATTCACATTCATGCTCATTACACAACTTCCATTTAGAGTTTTTAATAGCCCTGTCATATGTCTCAGAAAATCATCTGCCTGACTTTGCCAGACTAGGTTTTCTGCCCTGAATGAAAAACTGAAGATCAGCAAGACCGGAGCCTGATTATCCTCCTATTCGATCCTTTAAATAAAACAAACAAACAAATAAAAAACTTTAAAAAGTAAAGAAAGAAAGGAAAGAGGAAAAAAAAAGAAAGAAAATCTCAGAGGTCATCTAGGGCAGAGTGGAGGTGGGAAAAACCTTAAAAAAAAAAAAAAAGAAAGCCCGGCCGCCTTTCACATCTGCTAGTCATTCCCACTGGTGTGACTTCAATTCAGCGAGTTTTTATTGAGCACCTGTGGTGGGGGCGGTACTAATAATCGTTAACATTTATTGAGCCAGGCGCTGTGCTAAGCCCTTTATGGGCGACATCCCATTTAATCCTCACCACAGCACTACCAGGTGGGCAGCGTTACTTCCCCCATTTTGCAGATGAGGAAACTGAGGCTTAGAGAGGTTTAGTGGCTTGGCCAAGGACAGATATTTTTTTCTGAAATGAATCACACTTAGTCTGGTTCCAGAGCCCTGTTCCTAATCACTACCCTTGGGAAGGGCTTAGCATTTTCTGGGAATTACTCCTGAAACCAGTTCTGAGAACCCAGCCTGCGTGAGATGCTGGGGATTCAAAGTCCAACACTCCACTCTCTCTGCTCTCAGTGGGGGAGGCGGGCAGGTAGAGGCGGAGGACCCGGCATGGGTGGGGAGCGGGGTGTCTCTGGATCTGTGGAGGGTCAGAAGGAGGACATGGCCGGGAGCCGTGGCTTGGATCTGTGGGAATGTTGTGTCCTGAGTGAGTTTGGCAGCGTGGGGGTCATGGGCATTTGATTTTCCTGTTCAGTGAAGGTCATCATCTAGGAGTTGAGCTGCCTCAGTGATTTCATCAACCTGTTTCCATCTCGGTCCCAGCTGACTGTAGCATCGGGTGCCTTGAACCCAGCACTGCTTAGACATCTGTGGTCAGCACAGTTTGGGACCTAAGTGGCTCCATAGTTCCTGTGTCACAATTTCTGATTGATTGCACTTGTCCCTTTAAAAAAAAAAAAAGTAAATTAAATGAGGCAGATATTCCTGAACCAAACTGCTGTGGTCTTGAGAGCGGGTGTTTTTCTGAAGGTCTGAAGGCAGGTGGTGTTAAGACTGGCCACCCACAGGGAGCCCCCAGACCCAGGTCTGCTTTGTGTAGCTTGTTGTGGAGCCCTCCTGGCATTGCCTCTCAGAGCCCACATTGGGCTCTGGGGAGCTCTGTATCTGCATCACCCACAGCTTGATGGAAGAATGGAGTGACTATTCACAATTTTTGAGTTTTTCAGTGAAATCATGGGAATGGAAGAGCAATCCCCAGATCACTTGTTTGGGTGATCTATTTTCGTTTTTTTCATATCTCCCGAAGAAGGCAAGGAGGAAAGCAGTCACCAGTGAGCCATCACTGAAAAGTCTTTTAGGTGTTGCTTGAATAACTGAGATTTTCCTCAGTTTGGGAAGACATTTGGTTCAGGGCAGAGCGGACGCACCAAACTGTGTGTATGTGAGAGAGGGAGAGGGGGAGAGAAGGAGAGAGAGAGAGCGAGAGAGACAATATTCTTTAGCTTTCAATCTCTGCTTACAAAGAACTCCTCATGTCTCCAAGCTTCCTGGAGCTGCTCTGTAACAGTGTGCTTGCCAACATCCCTCCCGTGCACTTTCTCCTTCATTAAATCTCTTCCGCGCAAAAGGGTTGCCACCAAGTCTAGACTTCAGTGACATGCAGGAGGAGGGCCAATTAGTGGGGATTTTGATTCCTATTACATGAGGGGTGGGGTGGGGGGAGGAGGAGGAAAATCTGTCCTTCCCAGTCCTTCAGAGTCTCAAGTTCTAACATGAATGCTCCAAAGCATTTACGCAACTATTCCCGAGATGGCATAAATGCCACAGCACTAGAGCAAGTCAGTGTAGACGCTCAGATCCGCTGAAGGGTAGGAAAAGGGACAAGAGACAAGTGTGTCGCACTAACAAGGCAGTCCCCTCCCTCTTCCACAGGTTCCTCTCATCGGGAAAGAGGAAAGAGCCGGGAGACGCATCTTAACAGGAAGGGCAGTTGGGCGTTGGAGAGATTGGCTTGGGAGCTGGTTAAGCAGCATCTTCCCGAGGGCCCAAGACTAGGAGGGAGATGCCAACCACACTCCCCGTTTGGCTCCGAGCTGGGTCGGCATCTTCCCTTGTTGCCTGGCTCTGTTTGTGACTACTTGCTAGGAGCTTAAAAACGTTTCTTCGTGTATCTGAAATATGCCTGGTTGGTGAAGCCGAAGAAAACAGGCAGTTGAGCAGTGAGCATGAGGCATTTGGATTGGTCTGAGGACCCGCCCCCCCAACTTTTTTTTTAAGGATTTTATTTATTTCGGAGAGAGTGAGCGAGCACACAGGGTGGAGAGGGGCAGCAGGAGAAGGAGAGAGAGAATCCCAAGCAGGCTCCACACCCCAGCTCAGAGCCCAACGAGGGGCTCGATTTCATGACCCTGAGATCATGACCTGAGCCAAAATCAAGAGTCAGGCGCTTGACCAACTGAGCCACAGTCTGAGCACCCTCTTAGCAGACTTTCTGAAATATGGGCCAAGGACGGAAGCAATATTAGGATTTTTTGCTTCTATAACGCTTCCTCCTTCTTCTAACCTGAGACTGTTGTTCAAGTTACATTTGGGCTCTGTCAGTAGGATTTTCTTAGGGCTGACCCTAGATAAAATTTGGCTTGAGTGTCTTGAGTTATCTTTTAAAAAATCTTTCCTTTTTGACATTTTTCCCCTCACCTGCATCCGGGTGTTTTGGGTTGCCTATCCACTCCTTCCCCGTGCTTGATGAAAATCCCAAGTAAACTCTTCAGCCTTGAGGTAATAAGGAAGTCACTCCAGGGGTGTTGCACTTTAAGACAAAAACCTGAGGAAATTGGCTAACCAGAGCACTTTAACTCTGCCGTGAGGAAACATTTTGATACTGCTGGGCAGATACTCGTAGGCGGTGGCGTAGAGGGAGAGAGTGGGGGCTGTTAGCCTCCCAGGGCTGCCATACCAAACTGCCTCAGATTCCTCAGATTTGGTGCCTTCAGACAACTGAAATGTATTCTCTCACAGTTCTGGAGGCCAGAAGTTCAAAATCAAGGTGTCAGCAGGGCCATGCTCCCCCCATGGGCTCTAGGGGAGGATATCCTTCCTTGCCTCTTCCCGCTTCTGGTGGCTCCAGGCCTGTCTTGTCCTGGGGGCTGTGTCCTTCCAGCTTGTGCCTCTGCCTTCGCTTGGCCTCTACTTCTCAATGTCTCCTGTCTGTGGGTCTCTTGTAAGGACACTTGTCATAAAATTTAGGGCCCACCTGATTAATCCAGGATGAGTACTCGTTCATTTATCCAGCAAGCCTTTGTGGAGTATGTACCATATACCCGGGACTGTGCCATGTCTGGGAACACAAGGATGGCCAAGATACAGTTCCTGTCTCCAGAAACGTGCACTTTAATAGTTGGCATACAAAGAGTATATGGATAGCTATAACATCTAGATTGCAAAATGCAGTATTAGAGGTCCAAAGCGTGGGCTCTTGGGGATTATTTGATGGGGAGGGTAGCTGGGGTAGGGTAGGCAAACATGATGAAAGGGACACTTTTATGGGTGAGAAGGTTTGTTGAAGATCTGAAGCTCAGGGAAGGGCACTCCAGGGACAGGAATAGCATGAGCAAAACGGGGAGGCCAGGAATGGAGCCATGTGTTTGGGGCACATGAAGTAAGTTTAATTTAGTCCCCAGAACCATGTCAAGAGGTAAGTGATCTTGTCCCCATTTTACAGATATGGAAAGGGACTCTCAGAGAGGAAGTAAATTGCCTATGATCACACCGGTGTAAAGTGGGGTTCACACCCCATTGGTCTGTCTGGTTTCACAGGTCCTGCCTTTGCCACTGTGTACCATCCCATGAGGAAGCTTCTGCCATTGGTTAGCCTCTGGAGACAAAGGGCCATGTAGAGGGGAATGTGGTTATTACATGGAGTAAAGCTTTGTAAGCCTGAGTCGTTGGCCTTGACCCCATAACCATGTTCATGTAGAGCCAAGTGCTATTGACAAAGGCTTCCTAGAAAGGCAGAAGCAAACCTTTTTTTTGTGTGTGTGTGTCCTCCCAATGCCCAGTCTAGAATGGGCTCAGTGACTAGCGATTGATCTATAGTTGGGAAACGTAGACCCTCAGCTCTGAATTACCTTAGCTGGGCCTGGATTTGAGAAGGTCTTTGGGTAATCACACAGCTGATTTGGTAGCAGAGCAGGTGAGAACACCTTAGTCTGGGTAGGGAAGGGGTCTTCCCCCGCCCCCTGGGTGTGATTTCATACCCAGGGGGAAGGGCCTAGCGCTCAGATTGAGCCTAGGGTGTTGAAATTCTCAGCTATAGTTCAGGTCTGCGTATTTGAAGATTGTATCTGAAAAATAAAAATTATACATCTCCCAAAAGATGGGATCTCAGCTACTTATCTGAATAGAATAACAATTAGTGAAAGAGTGACTCAGGGAGACAGGGAAATTGCCTTAGTTGAGTCCCTCTGGCAAAATTCTAAACTAAAAGATTTATCCCAACTGGCATTGTTCTCCAACCCAATTTTGTTTTTATTAGGACTTTTCCTTGTGTCTAAAGAATGTGTGTGTGTGTGTGTGTGTGTGTGTGTGTGTGAGAGAGAGAGAGAGAGAGAGAGAGCTTTCTCTTGGGCTCTGAGGACTCTTCCTTCATTTTCCCTGGAATACCATTCTTTTAGAATTTGTTGTAATAGCATCAGTTAATCGGATCTAGTTCCTTTAAAACTGAACTCTCTTGAAGTTCTGGCACTGGTTCCAAGTCAAAGGAGAGGGCATCAAGCCCGAACCTCAGCGGGCCCCTTGAGATACAAAGATGAGTCAGTCAGGGGGTCTTTGTGTCAAGGAACTTAAATCTGGTGGCGATAGGCCATGCAGATGTAACTGTGATGCAAGTTAGAGTGAGAAGTGTCTTCATAAAGGATGCAGGATGCTGTGGGAATTCTGAGGACAGAAAGCTTGTGGAGTACATCTCTTTCTGCTCCCATAAACCCTCGATCCTGTGAGAATCCAGTCCAAAGATAAGTAGGAGTCCATTATATCTCAGTAAAGCTGGGAAAAAAATTGTAAAGATAAACAAAAAAGAACTGAAGATATGTGGACATCCTCTTGTAGCAGGACTCTCAGAGCTCCTCTGTGCCTCGGCCACTCTCCACAGCTCACTGGTCCCTGTATCCTTACCAGGTTTCTTGGCTGTTCCCAGCCGTGCCACACATTTACACACCCCTGTGCCCCTGCTCTCTTTTCTTCCTCTCCTCTCCTCTCCTCTCCTTTCTGAGAGTGTGTGAGGTGGGGGGCAGTGCATGTGGAGGGGCAGAGGGAGAGAGAATCCTGAGCAGACTCCTTGGTGAGTGCGGAGCCTAATACAGGGCTTGATTTCATGACCCTGAGGTAGTGACCCGAGCCGAAATCAAGAGTCAGACACTTAATGGACTGAGCCACCCAGGCACCCCCTTGCTCCATTTTCTTGAAGGTTTTTTTTTTTAAATTTTATTTATTTATTTGACAGACAGAGATCACAAGCAGGCAGAGACACAGGCAGAGAGAGAGGAGGAAGCAGGCTTCTGGCTGAGCAGAGAGCCTGATGCGGGGCTCGATCCCAGGACCTGGGATCATGACCTGAGCCGAAGGCAGAGGCTTTAACCCACTGAGCCACCCAGGCGCCCCTCTTGAAGGGTTTTTAAGAAGGAGAATGATGGGATCAGATATGTCCCTTAGCGTATCTCTTTGGGGCTCAGGTAGAGGAGAGCCTGGCAGAGGCAGGAAGACCCATGTGGAAGCTCTTATAGCTGTCCAAGGGAAAAGAGGCAGGGTGATGAGGGACATTTGCAAAGTAGAATCAGTGGTTTAGTGGCATTTGGCTACAGGGGTTGAGGGTGAATAAGGTTGTCTAGAATGACCTAGAGGTTTCTAGTTAGTTTGGAAGTCCCTCTCCTTGACAGGGACTGTGTCCTGTTCTTTATTGTACTCCTCAGGTTGGGCATAGGCACTGGTCCAAAGTAGGCATTCAGTAAATGTTGGATGAATGAATCATTCGCCACTTTGGCAGGCCGAGTGTAATCAGTGAATTTGTATTCCCAGAGCACATGTTGACTGCTGGTTGGGACTGGGGTCCAGAAACAACCCGTTTGTGGGGGAGTGTAGCGGTCTAGGGATTCAACCTTCACCGGGCATGGAATGATATGCACTTAATCGACAGTTGGCAGTGGAGATAAAGGTAATTCATTCTTTAATTCTCAGGCTTAGAGAATGGCTTATCTCCAGGGTTGTTTTAAACTCCCAGTACTCTAGTGTGGTAGCAACACTTTGGCCTGCCTTTTACGGAGGCAGTCTGTGGTGGCCCCAGGCGCGATCTTTGATTTAAAGTCAGAGCTCGTGATACCCAGGTGTGCCCTCTGCAAGGTCATGTTCTTTCAGGCTAAATAACAGAAGGGTAAACTTCAGCTGGGTTCCCGAAGATGATTTCTTCCACCAGCAATCATCACTTTCCACACTGGTTTTGAATGCAGTCGTTTCTTTCATCTGTATTCCTATCTTGATTAGTGAGAAATTAATGAGCGTGTAAGATTTGATTTAGATAATGATTAATTAGGGGAAAAGGCACCGTTCTAATAGCAAGTCACTATTATATGCTAAGAAAATTAGTTAATATTTTTGGATGGCTAATTGACTTGTCCTCTGTTAAAAAAAAATCTTTTAAAAGTGCCTGATATGTTTTTTTGGTTCATTAGTAGAGCAACCTGCACTTAATCCTTTGGATAATTTTAATAGGCATCTATTACTTTCCCTACAAGTCACGAAGCAACCAGTTTGGGATATTATTCATTCTTTTGCTTAATATTACTTTAATGATGATATTACATCATTTTTTTAAGCACAATGTACCGTTGTTAGCAAAAAAAGTAATCTGCCACAAAGTGGACCTTGGCAATGAAATGTGTCAAATCATCATGTTCATATATATATATATATATATATATACATATATATATGGAAAAGATTTCAATTTTCATTGTTACTGAGCCCTGACGATTCCTCCTCTTCTGTTGCTGTTCGAATATGTTTTATCTGCTCTTAGGAAAGTATAAGGAGCTAGGTCTACATTAATATTTCTTCTGTTCTTTATTGTGTTTTTTAATGGGATTTTTGACAATTTATAGTCATTAGTAAAATTGCAGTTGAGTAAAATAACCAATGTATAGAACACAATAAAGGTAATTAGAGAACTGGCAGGCTAGAAGTGACCTTGAGGGGTTATTTAGTCCATTCCCAATTTCAGGCTGTAAGACTCATCTGCCTACGCAGCTCTCCTCCGCGTGTTATGCTTTTGTTCGAGAACAAGCAGTGGGCCTTCACTGCCTGTGGGGCCAAGCCCACAGGTTTCTGTCCAAACTCACATTCTGCCCTGAGAAGCTAGCTGTGCCCCAGATTCCAGCTTCTCTCCAGGCAGGTTAGTCTTGCCCTACTACGCTGCTGCTGCCAAACCCATTGTACCCCTTGGCTTCTCCAAATCTTTCCCAGCTGGCTCAAGCCCCACCTCCCCTAGAAGTCCCGTTTGGCCCCCAGGGTCTCTGGTGAGCATTCATTTACCTAGCAAGTGTTGTTCATAGGACATATTTTAAAAATCACCTTGGCTGAGATAATTTACACACAATAAAATACACCCGTGTTGAGTGAAGAATTTAATGAGTTTTTACAAATGTACACACCCGCGTAACCCCTATCCCCAACAAAAATAGAGACTCTTTCCATCACCTCAGAAAAGATGCTGCGTGTTTTGTCACCTTTTCTCTTCTCTAGCTATTCTTGTGTGAAAGTCTGGTCTCTTCGTGTGAGTTTTGTATTTGTTTATTTTAATGTTACTTAACCTGTGTTGTGCCAAGAAGGTAAGAGCTCTACCCTCATCATCTCATTCATCCCTTGCAATGACTCTGTAAGGTAAGGGTTATTGATAATCCCCTTTTAGAGCTAAGGACAGAAAGGCATGTGGAATTTCAGTGACTACCCTTGCTTGTGCAGTTAGCCAGTGTGGGGAGGTAGGACTACATTTATAAGTAGCTCGATGGGGGGGGAGGGGGTGTCACACTGCGATTGATCTCTTCCTGTCCATGGTGCCTGCCACGATGCTGACCTTCAGGCCATTTACTACTTGCTGATTTGGAATAAAATCCAACAGAACAGATGTATTTAGAAAGACCCGTAGCACATTGTTCGCTCTCCTCTTCCAATTAGGGGCAAGGCTTAGACTTGGAATGGGGTCTCTAGGTGAGTGTGTGAGCCTATGGCTACAAGTTCTTGAATGGAGCCAAAAAAGAGCAAGAACTGGGCCCAAAGGATGGAGGTCAAGAAAGCAAGGCCACGGGTAGCCAAGGCTAAGACATCCCCTGAAACAAGAGTGCACATCAGGAAAGAGCCTGCTGTGGTCTCCTGGTGGCCTAGCCTCTGGGAGGGGAAGCAACTGGTGAGGGTGCCCAGCATGGGTCCACGTGGCAAGAATCCTCTAGAGGAAAGCTGCCACAACCCAAATATCCCTTTTCAGTTGTCAGACCCAGAGTCGGACCCAGTGTGCCAGGAAGACCTTGCCTCAACATAACTCGAAGTAAATTACTTTATAGTTCCTTCAAGTGAAACATCTATTTGTGTATCTTCAAGATGTTTGGAAATTGATTTTTGTGATATTTAAAGATATTTTTTCCAAGATCAAAGTTAAGTGCACAGATGTAAAATTTTCAGGGTCATCTGTCTCCTCTCCCTCGTTTTAGATCAG
>RCUC01016131.1:0-34191 GCA_003697995.1 Taxidea taxus jeffersonii
TTGCCGATTTGGATGCCTTTAATTTCTTTTTGTTGTCTGATTGCTGAGGCTAGGACTTCTAGTACTATGTTGAATAGCAGTGGTGATAGCAGACATCCCTGTCGTGTTCCTGACCTTAATGGAAAAGCTCTCAGTTTTTCTCCATTGAGAATGATACTTGCAGTGGGTTTTTCATAGATAGCTTTGATAATATTGAGGTATGTGCCTTCTGTCCCTACACTTTGAAGAGTTTTGATTAGGAAGGGATGTTGTACTTTGTCAAATGCTTTTTCAGCATCTATTGAGAGTATCATATGGTTCTTGTTCTTTCTTTTATTAACATATCAGATAAAGGGCTAGTATCCAAAATCTATAAAGAGCTTAGCAAACTCAACACCCAAAGAACAAATAATCCAATCAAGACATGGGCAGAGGACATGAACAGACATTTCTGCAAAGAAGACATCTGCAAAACAGACACATGAAAAAGTGCTCCACATCACTGGGCATCAGGGAAATATAAATCAAAACCACAATGAGATACCACCTCACACCAGTCAGAATGGCTAAAATGAACAAGTCAGGAAATGACAGATGCTGGCGAGGATGCGGAGAAAGAGGAACCCTCCTACACTGTTGGTGGGAATGCAAGCTGGTGCAACCATTCTGGAAAACAGCATGGAGGTTCCTCAAAAAATTGAAAATAGAGCTACCCTATGACCCAGCAATTGCAGTACTGGGTATTTACCCTAAAGATACAAACGTAGTGATCCGAAGGGGCACATGCACCTGAATGTTTATGGCAGCAATGTCCACAATAGCCAAGTTATGGAAAGAACCTAGATGTCCATCAACAGGTGAATGGATAAAGAAGAAGTGGTATATATATACAATGGAATACTATGCAGCCATCAAAAGAAATGAAATCTTACCATTTGCGATGACACGGATGGAACTAGAGCGTATTATCCTTAGTGAAATAAGTCAACTGGAGAAAGACAACTATCACATGATCTCCCTGATATGAGGAAGTGGAGATGCACCGGGGGTGGGGATTAAGGTGGTAGGAAAAGAAAAAATGAAACAAGATGAGATCGGGAGGGAGACAAACCAAAAGAGACTATTAATGTCATAAAACAAACTGAGGGGTGTCGGGGGGGAGAGTGGTTGGGAGAGGGTGGTGGGGTTACATTATATGTTTAAATTAAAAAGCTTAAAGAAAAAAAATAATCACCAATAAATATTTCTAGAATAAAAAAAAAGAAATATAGGGAAAAGATAAGAACTGATAATTTACAACTACATATGTACATGAATATATCTAGTGCACATATATTCTCAAAGTTAGAGGAATGCAAATTAAAATCTCATTTCTCACTTATCAAACTGGTAAAAATTAAGAAGTGTAACAACAAATCTTGATGAGGCTATGGGAAAACAGTCACTCTTATGCACTGCTGATGGGAATGCAGACTGGTGTGACCTTTCTAGAAGTAAATTCAGTAGTTACTTAACAAAATTAAATATGCAACTTATCTTTGACCCAGAAATATGACTTTTAGGAACAAGGAAATATGACTTCCAACAGAACAAGATACATATCCACAAGTTTATTCATTGCAGCGCTGCTTGTAATTGTCATGTTTAGGAAATACTTTAAAGGCTTTTCCCTGGTAGCGAAATGGAATAAACTATGATACATGTACTCAATGTAATCCTAATATACATGTAAAAAATGTAGTGATTTCCTTCATGTATTATTTTAAAAAAGCAAAGTACACAGTCTCCAGTAGGCTTCTCTCCATGCAAGAAAGAGTTATAACAATATGCATGTACATGCTTATTTGTGCAAAACACATACAAAATGTTAAATCAGAAAATAAAGAAATTGCCATAGTAATGTTTCACATATCTCCAAAATATTTAAAGTAGATTGGAATGTGGGGAAAATAAAATGGAATAAAAACTGGAACAAATAAACACAGCAATATTAGAAACAACCACACTGAGGAGAATGAGGAACAAAGAACTAAGCTAAATTACTTTAGAAAACACTACTTTTACTATTTAAAAATTTTAATTAATTAATTAATTAAATTCAAGTGTAGTTGACACACAATGTTACATAAGTTTCAGGTGTGCAGCAGAAATAGACCATGAATACAGAGAACCAACTAGTGGTTTCCAGAGAGGAGGGGAGCAGGAAAATGGGTGAAATGGGAGAAGGGGAGTAGGAGATACAGGCTTCCAGTTATGGAATGAATAAGTCATGGGAATGAAAGGTACAGCATAAGGAATAAAGTCAATAGTATTGTAATAGTGTAATATAGTGACAAATGGTAGCTACATTTGTAACAAGCATAGCATAACATATAGAGTGGTGGAAAACAACATTTTGACTGGATACTGTTAGGCTACAGACAAGAAAGAGTTGTAGATACTGTATTACTAAGTATGTTTTCTGAGGAGTATGGTTACCAATTCTGAAACTAAGATTGAACAAATATGTGAATAAATTATAGGTAATGAGAGCCAGGTGTGTAGGTGGAGACTGTTACCATCAATTTCTGTCATCCATTCATGAAATGAAGTGCTTGCCAATTATCCATGATCTCTTATGCAAATGTAGGGAATAGACTCAATGAAATGAACATCATCTATTGCTCATCACCATAGGGGGCTGAAAGACCTCTAATGTAATTGCTGATGGAACTGTTTTGTCACAACCGTGCAAACACTAGCATTGCTTGGGCCAGGAATTTAAAAAATAAGTTCCCTTTTCTTTTATCTCCTCCTTCTCTTTCATCTTTTCTTTTTCTGCCTCCTTTGTCAAGATATTTTATAACCCCCAGTGACATTTTGGAGAACATTAGAATTTTACACAACCCTGGATGAGAAATGTTGCACAACCCTGGATGAGAAATGCTGCTCTTAAGGTCACCACTTAACATGGTAAAATAATACATAACAACCTCATAGCAAGTGCTGAGGATGCAGTTTGGACATAGGCAAATGTAATACTCATTTGGGATACACAGCAAAGTTGTGGAGTGTTTCCCAGTGGAGTGACCCACATTGGACTGAATTAGCTGGGCTTTTATACTCCAGCTTTGCTCAGTGACTAGATGTGGCCTGACCCAGTAAGGACTTGACCTTTAGGCTAGGAAGCTTCTATAGCTAAGGCAGACCCTCAAGGAACTGACAATTTGAGATTATCAGCTAATGACACTCCTCTCAGCTGGGTAACTCATCCTTTCTTTTCTTTCTTTTTTTTTTTTAAGATTTTGTTTATTTATTTGACAGACAGAGATCACAAGTAGACAGAGAGAAGCAGGCAGAGAGAGGGGGGGAAGCAGGCTCCCCGCTGAGCAGAGAGCCCGATGTGGGGCTCGATTCCAGGACCCTGAGATCACCACCCAAGCCGAAAGCAGAGGCTTAACCCACTGAGCCACCCAGGCGCCCTAACTCATCCTTTCTTGAAGAAGATTCTGAGTGGTGGATCTCCATGTCTAACATAGTCCATCTAGAATAACTTCTGGATCCATTTTCCCACATATATTTGAGGATCTTCAGCTCTAGGATTCTGGTGGGCCTCTCTTACTAAAAAAGAAACTTAGGAAAGGAAGGCTAATGGAACAAACTATAGCCTCACTCACTGCAGTTGGTTTTTGTATTCATAATTGATACTCATTTTCTCTCCTCTGAAATATATTCTAGATTCTCCTGATGCTCAGCTACAATCTATGCTGGCCTCAGTGGCTTACCTGGTGCTCAACCCAGACTCCCCCCCATCCCCAAGGAGCCTGAGTCCTTGGTAATCATTTCTGTCTTGGGCCAGGGATGCTTTACTTGTCTTTTTAGAATCATATTTGGGTAAGAAAATAACCAAGAAGAAACCAAGTGGATCTCCAAAGTTTCATGCCTATTTCTCTCTGAAGATACTTTATAACAGCAGCTCAATTTCATTTGTCTGATCCACCTCAATTACACCTGATAAAATGGAAACTCTTCTTCTCACTGGCTGTATCTGGAAACAGGGAGTCTAATGTACCCAGATAGCAGCAATACCTTGCAGTTCAATAGGTTACTGTGTCTTTAGATGAAATTGTGTTCCCTTTGGGAGGCATGGACTCTAAGCTTGCAGAGCCTACAAGCAGCAAAATATCACCTAATGGATCCACCCTTGCTTTTTTTTTCCTTTAAGATTTTAATTAAATGCCGTTTAGTTAATGTATAGTATAATATTAGTTTCAGGCATAGAATTTGGTAATTCATCACTTACATACAATACCCTGTCCTCATCACAAGTGCCCTCTTTAATCCCCATCACCTATTTAACCCATCCCTCTACCCACCTGCCTCCCAGTAACAATCAGTTTGTTCTCTGTAGTTGAGTCTCTTTCTCAATTTGCCTCTCTTTTCCCCCTATGTTCATTTATTTTGTCTCTTAGATTCTACATATAAGTGAAATTATAAGGTGTTTATATGGAAGCACAAATAACCTTGAATAACCAAAGCAATCTTGAAAAAGAAAAGCAAACTTGGAAGCATCACAGTTCTGGACTTCAAGCTATATTACAAAGCTGTAGTGATCAAAGCAGTACGGTACTGGCACAAAAACAGACACATAGATCAATGGAACAGAATAGAAATCCAGAAATGATCTGCAACTCTATGGTCAACTAATCTAAAAGAAAGCAGGAAAGGATATCCAATGGAAAAAGACAGTCTCTTCAACAAGTCATGTTGGGAAACTAGACAGTAACATGCAAAAGAAAATGAAACTAGACCACTTTCTCACACCACACACAAAAATAAATTCAAAATGGATGAAAGACCTAAATTTGAGGAAGGAAACCATACAAATCCTAGAAGAGAACACAGGGAGTAACCTCTTCAATATTGGCCATAGCAACTTCTTAGTAGATATGTCCCCTGAGGCAAGGGAAACAAAGGCAAAAACTATTGGGACTATATAAAAATAAAAAGCATCTGCTTAGCAAACAAAACAATCAACAAAACTAAAAGGCAGCCTACAGAATGGGAGAAGATATTTGCAAATGACATATCTGATAAAGGGTTACTATTCACTCTTGCTTCTGTTGGGAAAAGTCATCATGTAACCTGCTGCCCATCTCCAAGATTACCTGAAGATGCGTGCTCTAGGCCTAGAACATTCCCCTATATAAGCAGGCACTTAGCTATCACTTGGTCCCAGATTCTTCTTCCTTGTCAGAAGAAACCTTTCCCTATTCTGGGTATGCAGGGAACCTCCTTGTTTTGTTTAAGCATGTGCTTCATAGGGCACCTGGCCAGTCCCAGCAGTATATCTGGCCAGGGGACAACTGTATGATATTCTGCAGATCAAGATCACCTATCTGCTACTCCAATCTTGCTACTCATTGTGATAACTCTACCCTCTGGCTTCTGGAGGTGATGCAACACCATCACCACCTGGCCCCTGTTATTTCAGAGCCCTATCATGCCTTTTCTACCAGCAATCTACATTATATAAGCAAAAATAAAAGGGAATGGTAACTTTAATTTTTTTAATTGTGGTAAAAATAACGTAAAATAAATTTACTGTCTTGATCATTTTTGAGTATACATTTCTATAGTGTTAATAAAGTTTATTCACACTGTTATATGACAGATCTCCAGAACTTTTCATCTTGTAAAACTAAATTTTATAGCCATTGAGCAACAGCTCTCCATTTCCCCCTCCTCTCATCCCCATCATTTTACTTTCTGCTTTTTAGGAATTTGACTACTTTGGACACCTCATAAAAGTTGAATTATACAATATTTGTTTTTTTGTGACTAGCTTATTTCACTTAGCATGATGTCCTCAAGGTTTATTCATGCTGTAACATGGAGCAGGATTTTTTATTTTTAAAAGATAAGTAATATCTCATTGTACATACATACCACATTTTCTTTATCCATTTATCTACTGATGGACATTTGGGTTGCTTTTAGCTCCTGGCTATTGTGAATAATGCTACAATGAACATGATATTTCAAATTTCTCTTTGAGACCCCGCTCTCTATTCCTTTGGATATATATATGCAGAAGCGGGATTCTTGGATTTATATGACAAATCTCTTTTCAATTTTCTTAAGACCCTCCATACCGTTTTCCTTGGTCACTGCCCCATTTTCCATTCCCACTGATAGTGCACAAGGGTTCCAGTTTTTCTACATCCTTGCCAGTACTTGTTATTTTCTGGGTGCTTTTTGATTATTTTAAAATAGTGACCATCCTAAGAATGTAAGGTGATATTTCATTGCAGCTTTGGTTTGCATTTCTCTAATAATCTGTGGCGTTGAACATCTCTTCATATACTTGTTGGCCACTTAATATCATCTTTGGAGAAATGTCTACTCAAGTATTTTGCCTATTTTTAATCAACTTTGTTTTTTGTTGTTTTGTAATTTCTTTATACTTTATGGATATTAACTCCTCATCAAATATATAATTTTCAAACATTTTCTCCCATTCTCTAGGTTGTCTTTTCACTTTGTTTATTTCACATGCAGAGATTTTTTAACTTTGATGTAGTTCCATTTGTCTTTACTTGCTTTTGTTGCCTATGCTCTTGGTGTTATAGCCAAGAAATCATTGCCATATCCAGTGTCATGAAGCTTTTTACGTATGTTTTCTTCTAGGTGTTTTATAGTTTTAGATCTTAGACTTAGGTATTTAAGCCATTTTGTGTAATTTTTATATAGTGTAAAATAAGGCTCCAACTTCATTCTTTTGCATGTGGAATTCCAGTTTGCCCAACATCATTTGGTAAGGAGATTTTCCTTTCCCTATTGTGTGACTTGGCACTCTTGCTGAATAGTGTTTGACCATATAAGTTGGGTTTATATCTGGACTCTCTATTTTGTTGTGATGTCTCCAATTTTTTTTTTCTTTTTCAAGATCATTTTGGCTATTCAGGGTTTCTTCCTATACCATATGGATTTGGGGATGGTGGAATGACTTTTTTTTTAAAGTTTTTATTTGAATTCCAGTTAGTTGACCTACAATGTAATATTAGTTTCAGGTGTACAATATAGTGATTCAACACTTCTATTCAATACCCAACTTGTGATGAGTATCACAACAAATGCACACCTTAATCATCATCACCTATTTAACCCACACCCCCAACTGAGTTCCCTAAATCTATTCTCATGTTGCATAATTCTTCTTTCTCTCTTTTGTTCAGCTTCATTATTTTCTATTACTTTGTCTCCTACATCATTAACTTGTTCCTCTGCTTCTTCCAGCCTGCTGTTTCATTGAATCAAACCTGTTTCCAATCTCATTTCTTGCATTTTTCATCTCTGATTATTTTTTTAACTCCTTTATCTCTGTGGTAAGGGTCACACTGATGTTTTCTATTCTTTTCTCAAGCCCAGTGAGCATCCTCATGATTGTTGCTTTAAATCCTCCATCAGCCATGTTACTTAAATCTGATTTGTTTAGATCTCTGGGCATTGCCTTATCTTGTTCTTTCATTTGGGGTAAATTCTTTCATCTTCACATTTTGTCTAAATCTCTGCCTGCTCCATTGTATTACAAAAGCCAATTGTGTCTCCTTTCCTGAAAGTAATGGCCTTAGAAGAAGAGGTCATGTAGTGCCAAGGGCCTGGCACTTCAGGGAGTGTAAGTGTATCTAGTGTGTGCTGCATGTGCTCTGCTGTTGTGTTCTGCCTTCTCTATCCTTCAGACCAGTCATTTGCATAGTCTCTTTTTCCTGTCATAAGCAGTGTTTGGTACCTAGCCTGAATGTAGCAAGTTTTAACTAGCTGTGCTCTGGTCTTCTTGTGAAATGAGACCTGATGCCACTTCCAGAACTGAAGCCCTACAGAACTCTCTGGTCGGAATAGGGTGGGCAGGACTTTACGCTGGTCTTCTAGGGGAGAGGCCCACCACATTGGGACTGATGCCATTTTGACTGAGAAAGACCATCCCATCAGACCTCAGGGTGGGTGGAGCCTGGTGTATAATATTTAGGCAGTCTGTGCTGGGCTGCCACGTGCAGGTGACTCTGTGTTTATGCTGATGGGTCAGGGAGGGAAATGATGTCAGCCAGCTCCATTGTTCCTGGGAGGCATCTCCGTGAATGCTGCCTCTTTGGAACACACTCTATGAAGAGTGAATATTCTCCCTACTGTGTACCCCAGGTGTTCTTCAGATAGCTGTTTCCACACTATCTGCCCCTAGGTTGTTTGGCTGCCTTCTCTTCAGAAGCCATGCTGTGCCCTCTGGCCTCTATCACAGTCAAACAGTCAAGCCTGCTGACCTTCACAACTCCAGGTTTTAAGACCCACTGGTTGCAAGAATGCATAAAATTCAGCCCCTCTCATTTTCCAAGCCAATGCATTTGAGGAAACATTCTCCTTGTGTCTT
Organism: Taxidea taxus jeffersonii; assembly: GCA_003697995.1. Classification (NCBI taxonomy): domain Eukaryota; kingdom Metazoa; phylum Chordata; class Mammalia; order Carnivora; family Mustelidae; genus Taxidea; species Taxidea taxus. Next base: position 8,384 of record RCUC01016131.1, read on the forward strand.
CCCCTGTGTGCTCTTCTCTCTCACCCTTCTCTGTGACCACAGCTTCCTTCTGTCCACAGCACCTGTGATAATTTCTCCCCTAAACCACATCTCCACACATCCTATCTTCTTTGATGAGGCCTCTTCTTTCCCTTTAGTTGTGGAGTTCTGTCAGTCTTCAGGTCAGTTTCTGGGGTATTTTGTATGATTTTTATAGTTATCTAGTTGTGTTCATTGGATGAGGCTAGTTTAGTGTCCTCCTACTCCACTCCCATCTTCCTCTCCCCTACCGGAATGGCATTTTTGATGCATTGAAAGAAAGTAAAAAACTGCTTAACTGAGGATTCTATACCCAGCAAAAACATTTTGCAGAAATGAAAGAGAAATAATGACTATTTCAGTTGATCAGAGTGGGGAAGTATAAAACATCCCTCTCAATAGCTGATAGAACAAATTGAAAGAAAATCAATAAGTTATGCAAAATCTGGGGAAAACATGAATAAATATAACCTATTTGACATGTACACACACATCTCTTCATCATTTCATTCAATAACAGAATTCATAATTTTTCCTAGTGCATGTGAAATATCTGTCAAAATGCACCATATATGGAACCATATAGAAACCCTCAACAAAGTTCTAATGGCTGAAATCATTTAGAGCATGTTCTTTGATCCCAGTGCAATTAACATTCTGTAACTTTCTCCACACAACATGGCCCTTGGAGTTAAAAGTACATGTGCTCAAATGTCTGTTCTGCTGCATTATTCATTCATTCCCTTACTCATATATTTGGCAATACTTGTTAAATGTGTCCCACATGCCTTATACTATGCATGACTCTAGGAATAAAAAGACAAATATTATACAGTCTCTATTGAGTTACTTAAAATGTATTAAGGTACATTTGGCTTTAAGGAAAACTTGGTATTGAAGTGAGATATATTAATGTAAATTTGGCATTGCCTCACTGAGCTTGAACACTTTCATTTATAAAATGGAAATATTAATATCTAAACTATATGGAAGTTATGAAGATTAAATAAATACAAAACACCTGAATGGAACCTGGCATAATATACATCTTCTATTAATGATAGCTCCCCCCTTTCTTCCCTTTCAGTTTCTATAGTTTTTTTTTTCAAAATTACATTATTGGTATGATGAATTTGGTGAATAAAATCCTTATTTTTTCAGAGAAACTCTGATGTTAAGCAGGAATATGCCTTCCCCAAGATGCATTTCCATGATCAACTCTTACTCATTCTCCCCCTATTTTCCACTAATGGAATATAAATCAGGGTCCTGTTAACATGAGGCATCCCTGGTCTATTTCTTAAGCAGGATGAGACAATGCAGAGCCCCCTGGAGTGTGTGTCCTTGTTATAGTTTCATGAATTCAACCAATGTGTTTTACAATGGAGCTGCAGACCAAGTGTGTTGAGTGAAAGAATATTATAGCTGCTAGTTATGCACTTTTCTAGGACAAGCATTTCATTGGTAAAAGACACTGAACTCTCGTTTGGATGTGCCCACAACGTGAAGCCAATTTACAAGCTGTCAGTAGTGGTTTCTGCAACTTCTAGGAGAAAACTTTACATTATTACTGGGAGTCATAAATTTACCTTTCCTTTATTTTTACAGTTTACAGAATATGTGAGCCATGTAAGAAATGAGGTGATTCACATAGTTAAGGTTTAGTGTCATCACAAATAACTGAATAACAGGATCTGTATTTCTTATGCATGGGCATATCATTAATTATAACTCTATATGCCTTCTGCACAAAGTATATATGGCCTTTTCTTGTTTGTTAATCTTGCACACCATCAACATGTCACCAAAAATAATTTCCTTAATCTTTTTCCTGCCCAAATACCAACACAACATCTGTGTGAACCAGCTTGCCCAACTGAATTTTATTTTTCTGTCTCTGCCATACATTGCAAAATTAGTATTTGCTTTCTTATTTTCTACAACATGGCCTCTTGGTATTGATATGCATCTCTAAAGAAAGAATATATAAATGGGAGTAATGATTTTCTATGCCTGAAATAAAATATTGATAAGATGATATTAACTGTAATTATTGGCTATGCCAATTCTCTACAGTAGCTCAAAACTCAAATATAATCTTCATTATATGTGCATGTTTTAGAGTTTTATACAAAAATTATATTGATAAACAGATACATAAAGACTTGTATAATAAGAACACATATTTTTATTGCTTGATATTTACTTGGAGATGTTTTCTCTATCAAATATGTCTTTATGGGATGCCTGGGTGGGTCAGTTGGTTAAGCGTTTGCCTTCAGCTCAGGTTATGATTTTAGAGTCCTAAGACTGAGTCCTGCCCTGGGTTCCCTGCTCAGTGGGGAGTCTGTTCTCTCTCTCGTTCTCTTCCCCTCCCACTCCTTGTGCACTCTTGCTCTCCCGCTCTCAAATAAATAAAAAAATAAAATCTTTAAAAAACCCCAAATGTGCCTTTAAAGACTCTTCATAGTTCATGAATTTACAAGAATTTTAAGGAAGGCCAAGGTAAGTTTTTCAACAAGTCTGATCGTTTTTTTTCAGAATAGATGTTTAATTTATAAGAACCATCTTAAACCAATAGGTAACATGGTATTTCTGGATATAAGGACACATCATTGTTGAATTCATGCCTGATACATATTTAATATGTATTGATCATAAATGCCAAACACTCTTCTAAGCACAATATATGTATTAACACAATTTACACTCCTTCTAGCCTATTCAGTAAGTACTATTATTATTATTAATATTTTACAAATAAAGAAACTAAAGCGAAGATAGTTTAATTTACTTGTCCTAACTAACAAGATAAAAATAAAAATCAGTTGCTGCTTACATTTATTTATAAGTTAATAGTACTGTAAAGGACATTCCAAATAAGTGATTTTCTTTTAAGTAGCTTATACTATGACCCTGTAATTTCATTATTCTTTCATTAGCCACTCTCTCTCTTGAAGCCCTGGGAAAATCATTGCAAATTCTAAATACATTTATAGTGAAATAATTCCAGTTTTCTATAGCTCATTTTATGAACATAGGACTTCCACCAATATTGATGAATCAGACTAGGGATCATGAATTTATGTCATTTAGTATGATCATTGTGATGACTAATTTTATGTATCAACTTTACTGGGATAAGAGATGTCCAAATAGCTGGTAAAATATTATTTCTGTATGTGTCTAGAGGGTATTTCCAGAAGAGATTACTATATGAATCAGTAGACTGAATAAAGACCATGGTCATCTGTGTGGGTGGGTGTCACTTAATCCACTGATGGCCTGAATAGAATAAAAAGGTAGAAGAAGAAGGTAAAATTTGCTATCTGCTTGACCGAGGGCATCCATCATCTCCTGTCCTTGAACATCAGTGGTTCCAGGTTCTCTAGCCTTCAGGCTCAGACTAGGACTTACACCACTGACTCTCCTGGTTCTCAGGCCTTCAGGTTTAAGCTGAAACTACATGGCCGGTTTCTGGGCTTCCAGTTTGCAGATGACTAATTGTAGGACTTCTCAGCTTTCATAATCACATGAGCCAAACCCTCATTATAAATCTTTCTATATAACTATCTATATCCTATTGGTTGTTTCTCTGGAAAATTCCAATTAGTACAATCATATGCTGTTTATATCCCACATATTTTATAGTGGAAAAAACTGGACTTGTATTAAGACAGATTAACGGTTTGCAGCTCTGTCCTTAAAATTTTGTGATCTTGTGGAAGTGACTTAAAATGTCTGAACCCTAGTGCTATCACCAATGAAATGAAAAAAAAAAACTACATTACGAATAGAATTTATAAAATGTACATCACGGTGCTTCACATATTATATATATTGAATGAATCTATATAATATAAACTCCTATTTAATCTCAAGACTTAATTTTTATAAATCAAATTTCCTAAAAATTTACCTCAAATTTTCCATCCCATTTTCCTGCACCATAACCAACAAGTATTTAATTTTCACTAAGACCTATTTAATTATTATGACTAAAACTCTGGATGCTTGTACATGATTTTTAAGCAATTATTTTTGTTTCATTTTTGTTTTTAGTACATCAGCAGACTTGCTGAATTGTTCTCATGACTTGATAATGTTCTGGGAGATAGAGTAGAACTGTAACAGGACATCCTCTTGACCACCTTATTTTTATTTGTTTTGATTCAGTTATTTCATTAGAGAATAGCTTTTAATATTTTCCTCAGGTAAAGGTGTATGGGTGGTATACTCTCTGAATCCACGCATGTTAAAAATATATATTTTTTTAAATTTTACTCTCCAGATAACTGCAATTTGGGATGGGTAAAGGATTTTAGGATCACAGTCTTCATCTTCTAATGGCTTATAAAGAATATCCTACTCACTTCCTGTTTGGGGCATTACAGTTGAGAAAACCAATACTATTCTGAATCCTTTGTAAATCATTTTGGAAGTTTTTAAAATACTGTTTCATTACTGGAATTCATAAATTTCCCTAGGGCATCTCTATCTTTTCTTCCATCAATCCTCCCTAGGAGCCCTTTCAATTTGCTTGTCCCATTAAATCTTTTTATTCATGAGCCCCTTTAGTTTGCTGAAGTGAATCTTTGGGTAAAGCTGAAATTCTTGTACCATTTGTTTCATTTATATATTTCTTCAACATAATCCATTTTATTCTTCAGGAATTTTCATTTTCCTGAATCTATCTTTAAAGTTTATTTTTCTTTTCATGATTTTTATTTTTGTTTGCTTTGCAGTATTTTAGATTTTCTTCAACTTGATGTTTTTAGTCTACTAATTCAGTTCAGTTTTCAACATTGATCATCTTCTCTTCCATTTTATTTATTACAATTTTAAATTCAAAATAATCTTCCAAAGAAAATTTTGATATATTCTGCATGCCTTTCTTTAAGAGCTCACTTCTGTCTTTTTCATTAATTCTATTTAAATAGAAATCATCTGCATTAAATGTTACATTGAATTTCTTCCCTCATGTTACTGAGACCCTATAAGAGTTATATTTCTTATTACTTAACCAGAGTTTTCTGTTCCCTCTGCACCCATAAGTCACTTAGAGTGTCTTTTTGGGAAGTAGTAAACCATGCAGCAGTAGAAGGCACTGGTTTTGTGAGTCACCATTGAATGAACAGAAAACCACCTGACAACAAAAATACAGGAGTTGAAAAGAAAGAGCAGGTCCCCCAAATGAACACATTATTTAAGATAATTGCCTTTTCAAGATGTATAATGAACAATAAGTTGATACAATATTTATCACAACTCGTAGGAAAGAATGATACATAAAATGCTGAAGGCAAGACAGGAGAATTCAAAGAGAACATAGTAAAGAGGCTTTTTAGGTGACTTCTCCTACACTAATCCACCACAAGCACAGGCAATGTCCTTGAACCATACTTCCATTTAGGCCCCTTAGATTTCCTCTCTCTGATACGGAATTCTGGATGTCTCTTTGTGTAGTTGTAGCCCCCAGCTTTACTGGGTTTATCAAAGATCAGGAAGGAAGGACAATCCAGTACTATAAGTAACAAACTACCAAACATAAAAGTTTAGTCCTTCTTTGAAGGGATTCATAGACTGAGGTTCCTTAGGAAAACCTGAAACACTGGTCTTTACCTCCAAGCTTTGAAGAGAGGCAAATTCTCTCTTCTGCTACTGCTCCCTCTACTGTCATCTGGTCCTAAGGAACGAAGTAATTTGGATTATCTTTGTCCAAAGATCTCAAGGAACCTGTTATTTTATTTAGGTGACCCTCCAGGCTCATAAACATAGTGATTCTACTTGCTGTTTCACTCCAAACACAAAATTAGAAGAAAAAACGAGTCAGTATTGGAGGACCCACCTTCTCAAGCCATCCAAAGGGGCACGGGATACAGAGAGAAATGTAACAGAGAATATTCCTTTATCAGTGAAATGGCGGAGTCAGATGCTTACTCAATTCACTGAAAATCTATCATGTTAATTTTAAGACATGAAAATGGTGTCAGGGGAAAGTGCCATTGTTTCTGACTGAATGCAGGTGTGTAAGTAGTCAACATCACTGAACCTAAATGAACCATAAGATTAAGAATACATTTTAAAGTTGTTTATAATCAGTAGTCTGCTGTGATTGAATCTATTTATACTAAAATGCTACACTAACCAATTACCACATAAGAGCATTTTTAGTGAAATGCTAATTACCTACTACTGAATTTGTAAATTATAATTTGTAAATTATTTGTAAATTATACAAATAAAAGAGCCCTTCATAAAGAATAAAAGTGTAAACAAGGATAAATCCAGTTAGTAATAGCAATGTTAATTTCATAGGTGTCATGTTTTAAAGGTATTGAGGAATTACAGCTGTAACTTTTGTACTAAGTAGAAGACAGGGAAAAAAATGAACTAGAAGGGAATAGAAATAGGATGTTATGTCGTTTTCATTTTTCCAGCCAAAATTTAGTTTAGCTTTCCAGGATATCCCAAGTCAAACAATATTTAATGCTTGAATGTGTTGATTGGTTTAAATTTCCCAACCATTACTATGGCTGAAAAACCACTTGCTGGGCAACATTAAAAAAATAAGGAAAATAATCTGCTCAATGTTAATTATTATTCACTTGTATCATTTTCTTTTGTAGGAATGTTCCAACAAAACATGGATCATAGCCATGAACCAGGTCTAAGATTCCAAGCAAGTTCTCTGGGTTTGAACTCCTTAGGAATGAGCTTTAGGAAGATGATATTAAGAACCCAGAGAAGTTATGCCAGGTTACTGCCAAATGAGTTTTTGAAATTATTAATATCCTATTCAGCAAAATTTCCAAGGTAACTCTATGGAGAAATGATAGCCTTTTAAAAAAATGATTCTGGAAAAATTGAATATCTAAATATAAAAAAATGAACTTTTATATACCTTTTACAATTTCACACAGATAATAGACCTAAATGTAAAATGAAAAACTATAATACTTCTAGTAGAAAATGGTGGAGTTTCTGTTTTTTTGTTTTTTGTTTTGAGAGACAGCATGTGTGCAAGTGATCAGGGGGGTGAGGTAGAAGGAGAGGCAGAGTTGGGTTATGGACATTGGGGAGGGTATGTGCTATGATGAGTGCTGTGAAATGTATAAGACTGATGATTCACAGACCTGTACCCCTGGGGCAAATGATACATTGTATGTTAATAAAAATAATTTTTAAAAAAGGAGAGAGAGAAAATCTTAGCAGACTCCATGACTAGCATGAAGCCTGACATGAGGCTCAATCTCACAACCCTGAGATCATGACCTTAACCTAAATCAAGAGTCAGACACTTAATTGACTGAGCCACCCAGGTGCACCAAGACTAGAGATTTTGAGATACAATAACAAAAGCACAACCAACGAAAGAAAAATTGATAGTTGTGCTTTATTAAAATAAAAAAAGAAACTTCTCCTTATGCCATAGACTGGAAGAAAATATTTGCAAATGCAGAGTTGATAAAGGACTTGTATCCAAAATAAAGACATTAAAAATCAAAAATAGGAGGACAATTAAACTAAAAGGAGAAAAATTAATATTGCTCAAATACCCACACTACTCAAAGCAATCTACAGATTCAGTGCAGTCCCTATCAAAATGCCAACGGCATTTGTTACAGGACTAAAACAAATTATCCTAAATTTTGTGTGGAATCACAAAAGACCCCAAATAGTCCAAGTAATCTTAAGAAAGAATAACAAAGTTGCATGCATCATGCCTGTGTATTTCAAAATATATTATAAAGCTATAGTAATCAAAACTGAATGGCACTGGCACAAAAGCGGACCTATACATCAATGGAAAAGAATAGAGACCCCAGAAACAAACTCATGCTTATATGGCCACTTAATTTATGACTAAAGAGATGAAAGTATACAGTGGGGAAAATACAGTCTCTTTAATAAATGGTGCTGGGAAAACAGGACAGCTACCTATACAAGAATAAAACTGGATCACTTTTTAAAAACTGTATGCAAAAATAAACTCAAAATGGATTAAAGACTTAAACGTAAGACCTGAAACCATAAAACTCCTAGAAGAAAACATAGGCAATAATCCCTTTGACATCTGTCTTAGCAACATTTTTTGGATCTGTCATATAGGCAAGGACAACAAAAGCAAAAATAAATAAATGAGACCGCATCAAACTAAAAAGATTTTGCACAGTGAAGGAAACCATCAACAAAAAGAAAAGGGAGCTTTATTTAATAGAAAAAGATATTTTCAAATCATCTGATAAAAGATTAACATCTAAATATATAAAGCACTCATACATTCCCAACAACAGTGTAAGAGGGTTCCCTTTTTCTATGGCTCAGCAACGGTACTACTGGGCATTTACCCCAAAGATACAGATGTAGTAAAAAGAAGGGGCACGTGCACCCCAATATTCATAGCAGCAATGTCCATGATAGCCAAGCTGTGGAAGGAGCTGTGATGCCCTTCAGCAGATGAATGGATGGAGAAAATGTGGTTCATATACACAATGGAGTATTACTCAGTCATCAGAAAAGACAAATACCCACCATTTGTATCAACACAGATGGAACTGGAGGGGATTATGGTGAGTGAAATAAGTCAAGCGGAGAAAGACAATTATCATATGGTTTCACTCATATGTGGAACATAAGGAATAGCACAGAGGACCACAGGGGAAGGGAGGAAAAACTGAATGGGAAGAAATCAGAGAGGGAAACAAACCATGGGAGACTCTGGATGCTGGGAACCAAATTGAGGGTTACAGAAGAGAGGTGGTGGGGGGAGTAACTGGGTGATGGGTATTAAGGAGGGTACATGTGGTGATGAGCACTGGGTGTTATACACAACTAATGAATCATTGAACACTACATCAAAAACTACTGATATACTATATGCTGGCTACTTGAACATGATAATAAAAAACAGGGGCATCTGGGTGGCTCAGTGGGTTAAGCCTCTGACTTCAGCTCAGGTCATGACCCCAGGGTTCTGGGATCAAGTCCCTGCTCAGCAGGGAGCCTGCTTCCCCCACCCTCTCTCTCTGCCTACCTACTTGTAATCTCTCTCTGTCAAATAAATAAATAAAATCTTAAAAAAACAAATTAAAAACAAAATAAGAAAATGAACTCATACAACTCAATATCAAAAGAATGAACAATATGATTAAAAAAATGGACAGAGGACTTGAATAGACATTTTTCCAAAGAAGACATACATATCGCCAACAGGCACATGAAAAAATGCTCAATGTCACTAACCATCAGGGAAGTGCAAATCAAAACCAGAATATTACCTCACACCTGTCTGCGTGGCTATTATCAAAAAAGACAAAAAATAATAAATGTTGGCCAGGATGTGGAGAAAGAACCCTCAGCACTGCTGATGATAATGCAAACTTGTATAGCCACTGTGGAAAGAAGTGAGGAATTTCCTCAAAAAATTAAAAATAGAACTACCCATATGGTCCAGCAATTCCACTTCTTGGTATTTATCTGAATAAAACAAAAATACTAGTTTGAAAAGACATAGGGACCCCTATGTTTATTGCTATATTATTTACAATAGCCAAGATATGGAAGCAAGTAAAATGTCCATCAATAGGTGAATGTATAGAGATGTGTTACATACAAACAAGGAATATTACTCAGCCATAAAACGGATAGACCTAGAGAATATTTTGCTAAGTGAAATATGTCAGAGAAAGACAAATACCATATGATTTAACTTACTTCACTTATATGGAATCTAAAAAACAAAACAAATGAACAAAAAACAAAATAGAAACAGACTTATAGAAAACAGATGGTTGCCAGAGAGGATGGATGAAATAAGTAATTGGGATTAACAGGTATAATCTTCCAGTTATAAAGTAAATATGACACAGAGATGTAATGTATTACAAAGGGTATATAGTCAACAACATTTTATACTAAAACTTTATATGGTGACAGATGGTGACTAGACTTATTGTGGTGACCAGTTTGTAAAGTATGTAAATATTGAATCATGGTGTTGTACATATGAAACTAATACAATATTATATGTTAATTATTCTTCAATAAAAAAATGTGAAAGGGGGGAGCCTGGGTGGCTCAGTGGGTTAAAGTCTGCGTTCGGCTCAGGTCATGATCCCAGGGTCCTGGAATCGAGCCCCGCATTGGGCTCTCTGCTCAGCAGAGAGCCCGCTTCTCTCCTCTCTCTCTGTCTGTCTCTCTGCCTACTTGTGATCTCTGTGTGTCAAATAAATAAATAAATAAATCTTTAAAAAAATGTAAAAGGGATAAAGACCCTGAACAGAACCTTACCAAAGAAAATACACAGATTTCAAATAAGCATATTAAAAGATTCTCAAAATCATGTCATTATAAGATTGCAAAGTAATCAACAGTGGTATACTACTAGACATTTATTACAATGGCTAAAATGTAAAAAAAGTGGCAATAATATTTTCTGGTGAGGATGTGGAACAACACAAATTTTCATTCATTGCTGGTGGGAATCCAAAATAGTACAATCATTCTGGAAAACAATTTTACAGGCTTTTACGAAACTAGTCCTAGTTTACCATGCAATCTGGCAGTTGTGCTCCTAGGCATTTACCAAACTGATCTGAAAACTTATATTTACAAAAACATCTGCGTGTGAACATTTACAGCACCTTCATCCATAATTACAACTATTGGAAGTTACCAAGATGTCCTTTAATAAGTGAATGGATAAACAAATTATGATACATCCATATGATGGAAGATTATTCAATAATAAAAAGAAATGAGCTGTCAAGTGAGGAAGACATGGGTAGATCTTACTGTCATATTGCTAAGTGAAAGACGCCAGTCTGAAAAGGCTGCCTACTTTATTATTCTAATCATATGACATTTCAGAAAAGGCAAAAATATAAAGACAGTAAAAGGTAAGCAATTGGTAGAGGTTAAAAGGAGGGTGGATATGTTGAGTGGGTAAAGCACAGGAAAAGTTACCGTTGTGGAAAATTACATAAAGAGTACATGGGATTCCTCTGTATTATTTCTTATTGTTGCATGTGACAATCATGTCAAAATAAAAGCTTAATTAAAAAACAAACCAAGTGAAATCAATTTCAGTAGTACATTTTATATAACCTAATATATCTAAAATATCATTTCAATATGTAATCAATATAAAATTATAATAAGATGTTATATATTTTTCAGTACTAAGCCTTCAAAATCTGGTGTATATTTTACACCAACAGCATATCCAAAATCAGATGCTTCTTTTCTTTAGGAATGCTTAATCTACATTTACATTGTATGAGATTTAATGTTGAAAAATTAGATTCATATGTTCAAATTATTCCAAACACACTTAAATATTTCCAGGAATTGACACAGCTACTAAAAAATATTTCCTTTAATATATCTATAAACATGGCTAAAACTGGCTCATCAGGTTGCCTGGGTGGCTCAGTCAGTTAAGCATGAGCCTTCAGCTCAGGTCATAATCCCAGGGTCCTGGGACCCAGTTTCTCATTGGGGTCCTTGCTCAGTGGAGACCCTGCTTCTCTCTCTCCCTGCCACTTACCCTGCTCTCTCTCAATCTCTCTCTTTTTATTTCTGACAATTAAATAAATAAATATCTTAAAAAAATAAAATAATGAAACTGGCTCATCTTATTTAGAAAAATAGGGTTGACTTTGAAGCAAAAAACCATTAGTTTCAAACTACATTTGTCCAACTGAATTAAATTTACCAACTCTTGTGTCAGCTCAGCATTATTTTTTTTTTAAAGATTTTTATTGATTTATTTGACAGACAGAGATCACAAGTAGGCAGAGAGGCAGGCAGAAAGAGAGGAGGAAGCAGGTTCCCCGCTGAGCAGAGAGCCCCATGTGGGGCTCCATCCCAGGACCCCAGAATCATGACCTGAGCCAAAGGCAGAGGCTTTAACCCACTGAGCCACCCAGGCACCCCAAGCATTATTAATATTGAATTCAAAGGGATATTATATAAGTTGAATATAATTCTAAATGTATCAATATATAGAAAATATTCTTTGCATTTGTCTTGTAGTTTATACATCAGTCAATGCATACAGTGCTGTCAATTATAATTACTACCTTCCATATGTTAATTCATAATAGGAAAATATGTAATGTCATTACTATTGATATATATTATGAAAAGTTTCTATTTTTGTATAAATTTTTATACTTCTCTAGCTCGGTCACAAGCTTTTCCTTTGTTTGGAGCTTCTGTTCCATCTCATTGAGAAGAAATGTAGTATAGGTGAAAAAACGTAAATCATAGCGTCAATTTTGTATTTGATTATTGAATATTTGACAAGTATGCTTTTTTTTAAATTTTGAGCTGGAATTAATGGTACAGCAAATCTTTATAAATCTCTTCCATGACTCAACCAATGAGTATTGGCACAGGCCATAAGATCATGAAATTTGCTGTCTTCCATTATTTTTATCAATTCTATAAACTGGTGATGATTAAGAATATTGCAAGTGTATACTAAGGAATTTCACCACTGTATTTCTAATACAGAATCTGCTTCAGAAAATTGATTATATTTTAATATGTAACATGCAAGGAATGAAGTAATAAGGGAAGGCCTCTTACTAACACAGATGGAACACCACCTTTTGTGATACAAACTTTTTTTTATCTAACTGAAATTTTTTGACAGATGTAAAATATTCAAAACTATCCCATGAGTTTGATTTTTTAGGCTGAAAATTTATATTCATATTTCTTTGTAACTTTGCCACAAGATATATTTAAAGCATTAATTGGACAGTGTCTCTTAAAATACATGGACTGGTGACCTGGGAGTTGAAACTTGATTTAGTAGGTTTTTTGGAGTACTATATGGGCTCTATAAATAGAAACATGGTGTAAACAACAAGGGAGTCCATGGTCATGATGCATTGTATAGTAAACTATAAATTAATCCAAGAGCTCTCTAACAATTACAGCTAACTGAAAAATGGAATGTATTACATGGATAGATTGTGAAGTGTTCAATTGTAGTCAGAGTTTTATACTTGGTAGGGATCTCTGTTGTTCTTTATGACTGATACAGATTTTTCAGCAGCAGGCATAAAACCAGTAATATAACAAAAATGGGTCTTTTCACCCTTGTCTACTTTATCTCAGTACCAGCCAGAGGCTGTGATGCATAGCATCAGAAAAAATATCTTCTCAAAACATACTTTTTGAGGTGCCTGGGTGGCTCAGTGGGTTAAAGCCTCTGCCTTCAGCTGAGGTCATGATCCCAGGGTCCTGGGATTGAGCCCCGCATCAGGCTCTCTGCTCAGCAGGGAGCCTGCTTCCCCCTCTCTCTCTGCCTGCCTCTCTGCCTACTTGTGATCTCCATCTGTCAAATAAATAAATAAAATCTTTAAAAAAACTTTCCTTTGTGGTTGTCACTGAGTACTTAATTCTAAACATAATCTATAATAATAGGACCTAGACAGAGTATTGTTACTTATTATTTTGAAAATAACTTGTCTCTAAATTTTTACCTATATTCATAACAATTGGACATACATTTGAAGATTTTATTTATTTATTTGACAGAGAGAGAGAGAGAGAGAGAATGATCCCAAGTAGGCAGAGAGCCAGGCAGAAGAAGAGGGGGAAGCAGGCTCCCTGCTGAGCAGAGAGCCCCATGCGGTGCTTGATCTGATCCCAGGACCCTGACATCATGACCTGAGCCGAAGGCAAAGCGTTAACCTACTGAGCCACCCAGGTGCCCTGGAAATACATTCAAATGTATATTTGCTCAAGCATATGTCTTCAGCCTTCTATATTCTCAGGAAAATACTTGAGTAGAAAAAGAAAAAGATATGTTCCACACAACATTCCATCAATTCTTATACCTAAGTTCAACATAGCACAAAAGGCCACTCAAGACAGTGAATACAATTTGTCTCTAGAGAGAGGGTCATCAATCAAATTATTTTGCTTCCTCTCCTATCCTTGAGCATATTGGGACCAGGCTATTGTCTTTAACAACACAAAAAAATATGCTTTGCTGGAAAACCAGTGAAAACATTAGACGTTACCTATGCCTATTCTTGCCTATGCAGTAATCTTTGACTCTTAGCTATTCTACCAAACTGTTATCTGTGAGAGACAAACATGTATATATAGAAGGATGTAGTATACTTCCTGGAAACTAAGAGACACATAAAAATCCAGAAAATATTGTTAGCAAATGCTACTTTACTATGGGCAGCACACATTTTAGAGCAGGAAGTATCTCCCTTGTTTTAGGCACTGAGATGGAATATTTGTTTCCATCTTACCAATAATTTATCACCAGAAAAGTCAATCCCCTCCAGAAATGTCCACAACTTAGTAAATGTCAAAGATGAATGTAGGGGCGCCTGGGTGGCTCAGTGGGCTAAAGCCTCTGCCTTCAGCTTGGGTCATGATCCCAGGGTCCTGGGATCGAGCCCCGCATCGGGCTCTCTGCTCTGAGGGGAGCCTGCTTCCTCCTCTCTCTCTGCCTTGCCTCTCTGCCTACTTGTGATCTCTGTCAAATAAATAAATAAAATCTTTAAAAAAAGATGAATGTAATAAATTTGGGGTTTCTCTGCATTGCATTGTAGTATGCATTGGTGTTGTTTTGTGTATTGGTTCATATTTTCAGTGACTCATCAAATACTTGACAGGGATGCTACTCAATGCCTTTAAATGAGGCAAAGTGGGGGAAAAGGCCACATATGGCCTTGGCATCATTAGAGAAAGCCTGCAGCAATTTTTGTATGTGCCACTCAAATGGTATTTATCATGTGCTGGTGCCAAGCCTTCTATCCTTTGGTATACCTAGGACTTAATACAGGGCCTTACATATAAGAAAGTTCATAGAATGTCTATGCTACTATACTCAGCCTCTCACTGTTCTAGAGTGAAACACTCCTTTTGTTGGTTGGATAAAAGAATTAGGGGGTAGAATATCATAGTGAAAGAAAAATCTGTCATATTTTATAATTTTGAATATATGAAATTATGCCTTATCCACAGCCTACACTAGGCCTAAATAGAGGCATACTAACATCCATTTTACCAAAATAAATGTGAATAAACAAAAAAAAAATCCCTGCACAACATAATATTGGTATTGCATTTTGGAACCTGACAGCAAGCTGTTTTTATCATTAGCCCAAGTTGAACATTAATATTGCCTTGATTCACTCCCTCATAGTATAGTGTGAGCTTGCTGAGGGCAGATACTGCAGCTTAGAAAGCTCTCTAATTTCCCACCACCACTCTTAAACCTACAAATTTATACACAGCCACATTCAGTGAATGCCTGCTGCATTAGCGGAGTTGAATGTGATGAACATGCCCTTGAAGTACACAGAGAATTTCCAAGTGGTCACAGGCATGGCTACGTCTAAGGACACCAGTTTTCAGACCCTCTACCTCCTTATCTACTCTTCCTAAAACTAACCTGTCTGAATATAACTCTGATCCATGCATTCTATGGATTCTGTTCTCACATGTCCACTTCAAAATTGTCCTTCTCCCACTTTACAAATGAAAGGCATCCAACTCCTCCATCTAGAATCTTACTCTAGTGCCTTAGGTTATACCAGTAGCCTCTCAGGTGCCAAGCAAAGAAGAAATTTGGAATATTTGTGAAACTTCTTTTAAATGAAGAACAATTTAAAATGTGGCATTTGTATTTACATTGGGAAGTTCTGAATTCTGATATATTATAGAATAAAGAAGTGGTGAAACAAATTTTTGTGTAATGAACTCTCTTCCTCCATATTCCAAATATTTTTAAAGAATTCATTGATCGGTAGAGTTTTGTGAGAGGAAAACAGAGAGCATTGTTAAGAAATATGCATGCTGATGGTGCTTTATTTCAAATATTCGGCAAACTCAAGGTAATGCTTTGTGATTTAGAATTCAAAAGTTAGTCACGGTCATAGAGGTTGTATTAATACACTTATTTGAAATGGAAAAAATGAAGTCAGGCTTTTCTGACAGAGTCTGATTGGTTTGACAATGAAGACTGCCTGTTAATTAGTTTATTTGACAAGTCAATTTCCAAATTTTGAATAAGCTAAACCTGCAGCCTCACAATTTTGAAAAGCATGTATTCAAAGCTTGTGATGAGGTAAATCATTTTATAAAAAAAAAAACATTTTCTTTTCAAAAGTAAGTTGAAATTAACAACATTTTAATTCCTCAAAGCCTTCTAAGTATATAAATGCACCCATAAGTAAAGGAGAAATACATTTAACTAGGATGCACTTAAAATTTTCACAATAGTTACTGGCACATGTAACCCATGAAGGAGGAGTTTCTATTTTATTTGGTTCATTGCTCTATAATTTTAGACTATAATAGTGTCTGACACATAATAGGTGTTCAATAAATATTTGCTGAGGAGTGAATAAAGTTTTTTATATCCCCCTCATTCTCAGCATATTGGAGAAGAAGCAGTACATCAAATTTTGGAATCTTCTTTTATTCTTTCACAATTTGCCACTTTGCAAAGTTGGCAAATTGAACATTTCACTTAAAATTTATTTTTTATTTTTTATTTTTTTTTATTTTTTTATTTGTTAGAGAGAGAGAGCAAGCACAGGCAGACAGAGTGGCAGGTAGAGGCAGAGGGAGATGGAGAAGCAGGCTCCCTGCCGAGCAAGGAGCCCGATGTGGGACTCGATCCCAGGACGCTGGGATCATGACCTGAGCCGAAGGCAGCTGCCCAACCAACTGAGCCACCCAGGCGTCCCTGAACATTTCACTTTAATTTAGTGCCGTTTAGTTCAGTCTTTTTCTTCTGAGTTTTACTCAAAATTTGTTCTTTTTTTTAGGTTTAAGGAAAGAAAGTTTGGTGTTATGCTTTTATTCAGTTATTTTAGAAATCCAAGATTTGGAAAGACTTTTATATCATCCATATTTATTGGAAAAATGAAGACAAACGGGAATTTAATGACTTCAACACATTGCTGCTTTCAAAAGTATACTGCTCTTGATGGTGATCATAATGCGTTCTCTAGTGACTCAATTGGCCTAACATAATTGCAACAAAAAGAATAAAATTCCTAGGAATAAATTTAATTAAAAGGATGAAAGAACTATACACCAAAAACTATAAGATATAGATGAAATTGAAGAAGACAAAGAAGACACAAACAGATGGAAAGATATTTCATGCTCATGGATTGGAAGAATTAGTATTCTTAAACTGTCCATATTTCCCAAAATAATCTACAGATTCAGTTTAATCCCTATCAAAATTCAAATGGATAAAAAGCTTTTGCACAGCAAAGGAAACAGTCAACAAAACCAAAAGACAACTGACAGAATGGGAGAAGATATTCGCAAATGACATACCAGATAAAGGGTAGCATCCAAAATCTATAAAGAACTTACCAAATTCAACATCCAAAGAACAAACAATCCAATCAAGAAATCTGCAGAAAACATGAACAGATATTTCTCCAAAGAAGACATGCAAATGGCCAATAGACACAGGAAAAAGTGCTACACATCACTGGCCTCAGGAAAATGCAAATCAAAATCACAATGAGATATCACATCACATTAGTCAGAATGGCTAAAATTAACGAGTCAGGAAATGACAGGTGTTGGTGAGGATGCAGAGAAAGGGGAAACCTCTTATACTGTTGGTGGAAATGCTAGCTGGTACAGCTGCTTTGGAAAACAGTATGGAGGCTCCTCAGAAAGTTGAAAATAGAGCTACCCTACAACCCAGCAATTGCGCCACTGGGTATTTACCCCAAAGATACAAATGCAGTGATCCAAAGAGGTGCCTGCACCCCAATGTTTATAGCAGTGATGTGCAGAATAACTAAAGTATGGAAAGAGCCCAGATATCCATCAACAGATGAATGGATAAAGATGTAGTACACACACAGACACACACACACACACACACACACACACACACACTCACACACACACACTGGAATATTACTCAGCCATCAAAAATGAAATCTTGCCATGTGCAATGATATGGATGGAACTAGAGGGTATTAAGCTAAGTGAAAAAGTCAATCAGAGAATGACAATTATCATAAGACCTCATTGATACACGGAATTTAAGATACAAGGCAGAGGATCATAGGGGAAAAGAGGAAAAAATGAGACAAGATGAAACCAGAGACTCTTAATCTTAGGAAACAAACTGAGGGTTGCTGGAGGGGAGGAAGGAGGAGGGATGGGGCAACTGGGTGACAGACATTAAGGAATGTATGTGATGTAATGAGCACTGGGTATTATATAAGACTGATGGGGAGCCTGGGTGGCTCAGATGGTTAAGCGTCTGCCTTCGGCTCAGATCATGATCCTGGGGTCCTGGGATCAAGTCCCACATCAGGCTCCCTGCTCAGTGGGGAGGCTGCTTCTCCCTCTGCTTCTCTCTCTCTCTGTCTCTCATGAATAAATAAATAAAATCTTAAAAAAAAAAAGACTGATGAATCACTGACCTCTACTTGTGAAACCAGTAATAAATTATATGTTAATCAATTGAACTTAAATTTTAAAAATGGGGAAAAATAGCAAGACTGCTACTACAAATGCAATGTAATGTAATGATAGTAATCTATAAAATGTAAAATATGTAAGTATTCTCATGAAATTATATCATAAATCTAAGTGAAAACAAAAAAATCAAATGGAATTTTTTAGAAAAATAAAAGAAATAATCCTAAAATTTGTAAGGACCACAAAAGATTTGAAATAGCCAAAGAAATCTTAAGAAAGAACAAAGCTGGAATCATCATGCTTCCTAATTTCAAACTATATCACAAAGTTATGGTATTGGCATAAAAACAGACACATAGACTAATGGAACAGAATAGAAAGTCTACAAATAAATTCATACATATATGGTCAATTTATGATCAAAGAGCTAAAAACATTTGGTGGAGAAAGCATAGTCTCTTCAATAAATAATGATGGGAAAACTGGATAACCACATTCAAATGAATGAAACTGAACCTCTATCATACACCATACACAAAAATCAACTCAAAATGAATTAAATATTTGGACATAAGACCTGAAATCATAAAACTCCTAGAAGAAACATAGGAGGTAAACTGCGTGACATTGGTCTTGACAATGATATTTGGATTTGACATCAAAAGCACAGGCAAGAAAATTAAATATAAATAAATGGGACTACATAAGACTAAAAAGCCTCTGCACAGCAAAGGACATCATCAACAAAATTAACAGACAATCTACAGAATGGAAAAAATATTTGCAGATCATATATCTGATAAGGGTCAATATCAAATATATACATAAACTCATATAACTCAATAGCAAAACAAACATACATTCCAATTGAAAAATGGGCAGAGGAAGTAACTATACATTTTTCCAAAGAAGATATACAGATGGCCAGCAGGTACATGAAAAGATGCTCAACATCCCTCATCATTAGCAAAATGCAAATCAAAACAACAATGAGATATTGGTCACATTTATTAAAATGGTTATCACCAAAAAACAAGAAAAAATAAGTGTTGGTGAACACGTGGAGAAAACGGAACCCTTGTTTATTGTGGGTGGGAAGGAATGTTAATTGGTGTAACCCACATGTAAAACAATATGGAAGTTCTTAAAAAGTTATACTACATGTAGAACTACTATAAGGATCCAACAATTCCACTTCTAGGTGTATATCCAAAGGAAATGAAAACAGTCTCAAATATATCTTATTCCCATGCTCATTGAAGCATTATTTACAAACCCAAGATATGGAAACAACCTAAGTGTCCATCAACAGAAGAATAGAAAAAGAAGATGTGGCATGTATATGTATAAACAATGGAATATTATTTAGCCATGAGAAAGAAAAAAACCCTGCCATTGGTGACAGCATGAATAGACTTTGAGGGCATTATGTTAAATGAAATAAGCCAGGGAGAGAAAAGGAAAAAAACGCTGCATGTTATTAATTATGTAGAATCTAAGAGAGAGAGAGAGGAGAAGGAAGGAAGGAAGGAAGGAAGGAAGGAAGGAAGGAAGGAAGGAAGACAGATTCCAACTCTTGGAGTAGAAAAGTGGTTCCCTGAAGTTAAGCAATGTGGGAAATAGGGAAATTAATAAAAGGGTATGAACTCCCAATTAAAAGATGAATAAGGTCTGAGGATTTAATACAAAACATGGTGAGTATAGTTGATATAATACTCTTATATAATTGAAATTCTCTAAGAGAGTAGACATAAATGTTCTTACCCCATCCCCTGCCCAAAAAAGATAAATATATGAGGTGATGGATGTGTTGATTAACTAGATGGTGGGAGTCTTTTCACAATTAAAAAAACAACTGATTGTACACCTAAAACTAATATTATACTGTATGTTAACTAACTGCAATTTAAATAAATGCTTTTTAAAAAAAACCAACGGATCTAACAGAAATGATTTCCAGCTGACTACTCTTATTTGTATTTCCTTCAGATGGATTATTCAAGGGTCAAATAAGAATTATATTGCTAAGGGGACCTGGATGGTGCAGTCAGTTGAGCATCCGACTCTTGGTTTTGGCTTGGGTTGTGAATTCAGGATCATGAGACGAAGCCTGCATCAGGCTCCCTATTCCATGTGGAGTCTGCTTGAGACTCTCTCTCCCTCTGCCCATCCCCCTAAAATAAATAATAAATAAACATTTAAAAAAAATGATAATACATTAAAATCTTGTTGTTTAAAAACCAATAGCAAATCTAAAATCATCTTTTCTGATACTCAGGGTAGGATCTATAGAGTTTCATAAGTAATACAAGTTATATGCTTTGTTCATTTTGAAATTAAAGTTTTGTGCCCAGATATGAACAAA
Source organism: Taxidea taxus jeffersonii (assembly GCA_003697995.1). NCBI lineage: Eukaryota > Metazoa > Chordata > Mammalia > Carnivora > Mustelidae > Taxidea > Taxidea taxus. The sequence goes on from RCUC01016131.1 coordinate 29,223, forward strand.
TAAATAGATATTGGTACACTAGATTTTCTAAACAGTCCCAACAAGAACAGTAAAAATCTTAAAATCATGCAATATGAATAAAAGTTGAAACTTACTATTATCCTAAAAAGTAGAAAATTCATGGTTGATTGATAACTGTCATTTTAAAATGTGAAAGATGGTCATTTGTATACTTCAATAGGATTTGGACAAATTAAAATTTATAGGAATTGTAAATTAAAAGGAAGACTCCTAACAATTCAGGCATATAATTAGAGATATTCAATTCCCTATCACTAGAAAAATTCAAACAACCTTTTCAAGGATGCTATAGGTTGTATTCACTTTTAAGAACAAAATTAGGGGTGTCTGGGTAGCTCAGTGGGTTAAGCCTCTGCCTTCAGCTCAAGTCATGATCTCAGGGTCCCGAGATCAAGTCCCACATCATGCTCCCTGCTCAGTGGGGAGCCTGCAAAAAAAAAAAAGAGAACAAAATTTGATATATTTAATGCTCATTATTGAACTAATAATAAAGCCCATAATTCTGTGAATCCTATGATGCTACTGCTAACTTTTGTTGAACATTTATAATATGTGCCCATCACTGACCGATTGTGTTACCTAATTTTTTCTTTACTCCTATGTGATAAACCATATTATCATCATTATTTCTCACATTAGCGAACTGAGGTATTTTAACTAACTTATCTATGCTATCACAAGCCATAAGTGGGTGAGCTGCCTCCAAATTTAGACTGACTGAAATAATTCACCTTTATTACCTTATTTTATTGTAACAACAAAGTAGTTGGTGGTTGGATACAGTAAATCACCATCACCATTTTAGAACAGGGAATGTTCAAATATGCAAAATCTATGTCAACTTGTTTAAGATTACATCGTTAATAACTGGCATCAAATTGGATCTTGAACTCCAAATCCCCGACTCGCAGCATAGATTTTTTTAAAAAAGATTTTGTTTATGTATTTGACAGACAGAGATCACAAGGAGGCAGAGAGAGAGAGAGAGAGAGAGGAGGAAGCAGGTTCCCCGCTGAGCAGAGAGCCCTATGTGGGGCTTGATCCCAGGACCCTGGGATCATGACCTGAGCTGAAGGTAGAGGCTTTAACCCACTAAGCCACCCAGGCACCCCTTACAGCATAGATTTTTACAATAATAATAAAAAAAAAGTATAAGAAGGAAAAGCCAAACTCTCAACTTTTTTTTTTTGTAAATGCAATGAATAAAAAACACAATGACAGTTTATGTAGGAGAATTCTTTAGTGTTAGCAATTTCAATATTCTCACAGGGTTTGAGCCTTCAAAATCTCCGACTTTAGCTATGATATATGAACTGAGACAGGAAGAAAAAATAACTGAAGGGCTTTGGGAAGATTTATACGGTCAGCACCTGTGCTAAACTGTCCCATGGATTCTCAGGCCCAGTGAGTCTTATATTATGTGAAATTTTAATTCCCACTGCTAAAGCTTACAGACATTTTTGTCTTCTGTCTTTGACAGAAATTGTGGATAAGTCTTCTAAAACTTGTATAATAATCCTTGTCCTGCAAACCTTACACAGCTTTAGTAAAAGTCCAAAAGAGCAAAGTGAAGTGCTCTGAAAACTTCCTACACCTACAGATAGAAGAGTCTGCCATCATGTTACAAGAAAACAGCAAGAGACCAGGCATCTTTCTTTAGGGAGCCAAGAGTTTATCAATTATCTCTTTAATATAATTATATCTTGATTAAATGGCACCTTTATTTTGTTTGCTCAGAAATAAAAGAAACTGGTTGCTTGGAGTGATCCTGGAAAGTCTGAAGACATCTTAGTGTAAAGAGATACTGATTGAATCAGATTTTTGTCCTCTTAACCATTGGCCACATGGCTGAGACTGCCCTGCTTTTCAGATAATCATTTATCACATTAGCAAACTCAGCTCTCCAGTTTGATTCTCAATCTTGAGAATGTTCTCTAGATTAAGATCTTAAATGAGAGTCTTGTGAAGGTGTGTCCTTAGCAACAATATGCTACTCATGGAAAAGAGTGCACATGAATTAATCTCAAAAACTGAAGCTGTTAATTATACTTCAATTAAAAAAAAACTCATAGGCCACATTTTCCAACACTATTTGAAGCCATTTCCCTTAGCTGTTGACTGGATTTTTTTTTCTGGTAGAGGTGAGGCCACTTTTATTTATTTGTTTATTTATTCATAAGATTTTATTTATTTATTTATTTATTTATTTATTTATTTATTTATTTGACACAGAGAGAGAGAGTGCACACACACAAGGGGGAGCAGCAGGCAGAGGGACAGGTAGAACCAGGCTCCCTGCTGAGCAGAAAGCCCGACGTGGGGCTTGATCTCAGGACTTTGGGATCATGATCTGAGCTAAAGGCAGATGCTTAACCAACTGAACCACCCAGGCCCCTGTGTTGACCTGATTTTTGAATTGTGGTTTTGCCACTAAAAATGTTTAGAAGTACAATAAATTAAATTTATAATACTTGTCATATTGGAAAAAGAAAGGAGGGCTTTCATTTGAGAGATCACATTGCTTCTTAACCCATAATAAATATGGGCAAAATACAAGCTGGTAACAGTTTTAAATCTATTCTAACTTTCAGTAAGATTTAAGTTTTCATACTGATACTGTAAAAGGTCATGTGTCTAAAAAATTTGATAAATCAGTGGCTTAAGTGGTTAAAAGAAATCTGTTGAAAGCATATTGTAGCTACCTTTTACTGTGAATTATTGTCATAAAATGCCACAACACCATAGAGTAGTTATCCCCAGCCTCTGGTGGTATTGAAAGGGCACAAGTGACAATCCAGCATGTTCTTTAAGAACAATAAGTCCTCTCTTTAGATTGAGGCTGTAGAATTATTTCTCTTTATTCAGTTCATTCACTTTAAGAATATAATGACAACTATTTTCATCTTTTTTTTAAAGATTTAAAAAATTTATTTATTTGAGAAAGAGCATAAGAAGAGAGAGGTCAGCAGGAGAAGCAAACTCCCTGTCAAGCAGGGAGCCCGGTGTGGGACTTGATCCTGGGACTCCAGGATCATGACCTGAACCGAAGACAGTTGCTTAACCAACTGAGCCACCCAGGGGCCCAACTATATTAACAGCCAGTTTTTGCCTGAAATTATTTCTTTCTGAATATTATTTATTAACATATTAGAGGTTCTGACACAATACAAGTATAACCAACATATGTTTAACTCTTCTCACCTCATCTCCTTGGAACTACAGGAACAGTAGGCCTATGTTCTGCTTTCCAAGATCCAAAAGGTCAGAATTTTAGTATTTCTTATGGCATACTTCATTGCATACATTCTAGTTTATTATGTGTTTTCTTACCACCTACTGCTATAAATATAAATATATAATCTATGCCAAAGATTTTAGTTCTTATAGAAGCCTTCTATATTTGTGTCACTTTGTTAGACAGAAAAGAAATGGTAGCTGTTGTAACAACAAAAAAAGCTACCAATCCTAATGGCTTAGCACAGTAAAAATATATTCTTACTAATGTCACAATCCAATAAGGTGTGCTCCCAGCTGACAATTTCCACTTGATCTTTCAGAGAACTGAGCTTTACCTATCATATCAGTTTTGCCCCTCTAGGTCATTGATGTAATCTTAGTACAGAGAGCCAATAAAGAAAGGAAAAGAATATAAGATTATTCATGCAATTTTATGGGCCAAGACTGGAAGTGCTGTACATCACTACTGTTCATAAAAAAAAAAAATTGGCTTACAGAAGAAAAAGTGTAGGAGAAAAGAGGTATAGTTTGCTCCTCAGAAGATTAAAGGTGGATATAATCACACAAAATACCAGCATATTGTTTTGTTGGATGGATACAGATCATGGAATTCTCTTTAAAACTCTTTGATCTTTAACTGGTGCATCTACAGATTTTTCAATTTTACATATTTCCTCACATATACCCATGATAGTTAGGCACACTAAGTCCTATATCTCTTAAGAAGTTATGCAAATAGGAAAGGAATTTTTTTCTATGGCAAATTTTCCTAGTGATATCATTAATAGAGAGGAAATTACAGCAACAGGATAAACTTATGAATTTTATGTTCTCATGACTTATTAAAATGTAAAATAACCTGTCAAACTCAAATAGTGGGTAATTTTTGAGGAAGTTCAATCAGGCTCCAAAGGTAACTCAAGTGGTGTTAAAACCACACAAAGATAATCCCGGAATACTAAAGTGTCCCTTTCTTTTCTTTTTTAAGATTTATTTATTTATTTGAGAGAGAGAGAGAGAGAGAGAGAGAAAGAGAGAGACCAAGCATGAGTGGGAGGGGCAAGGGAAGAGGGAGGGAGAATCCCAAGAAGACTTGGCATTGAGCATGGAGCCCAATGTGGGGCCCGATCTCACAACACTGAAATCAGGATCTGAGCAGAAACCAAGATTTGGATGCTTAAGTGACTGGGCCATCCAGGTGCCCCTAAATTGTCCCTTTCATAAGAAGTCATTCCACATGCAATTCAACCCAGAAATATAATAAAATAATAATAATACTACTCTGGAGAAAATGAAATAAAGAAAACTGAGGGCAATCCTTCATTAATTAGGATTTGGCCAATCTTGGCTTTTCAACTCCTCTGACCACATAGACCAGCCTTTCTCTAAGTGTTGACCATCACTCTCTTCCTGAAACTCATCCACTTTGACTTCAACAAACTGGTGAGTCCTCTTAGTTCTAACCTGTGACAGTCCTCACTCTGTTTTTATTATTTCATTAAAAATATATTTATTGGGGCATCTGGGTAGCTCAGTGGGTTAAGCCTCTGCCTTCAGCTCAGGTCATGGTCTCAGGGTCCTGGGATCGAATACCACATCGGTCTCTCCACCAAGCAGAGAGCCTGCTTCCCCCTCTCTCTCTGCCTGTCTCTCTGCCTACTTGTGATCTCTCTCTCTGTCAAATAAATAAATAAAATCTTTAAAAAATACA
>RCUC01016132.1:0-12039 GCA_003697995.1 Taxidea taxus jeffersonii
GCGGTCACCTCACCTTGCTGAGATGTCATGAGGTCCCCCATAGCAAAGCTGCTTTCTACAGAAATGTCAAGGGCTCGGGGGACACAACGTCTCCAAGTGACTGTGGCTCCTAAGACTCCTACAGCATTTGAGGCTCAGCCAGGAGGAGGCTGGGGCTGGGAGTATGGGCTTGTTGAGATATCTGTCTCTACCCAGAACCCTCTAGAATCCAGCCTTTTCTTCCTGGCTAGCACAATGCTTGTGACAATGGGAAGACGAGAAGGGCAAGAATTTGGGGGTGGGTGGGTGGGTAGCATTAGCAGGGCCATCCCCTGGGTGCATCACAGGTAGTTTGGAAGTATCCAGAGGCATTCGCAATTTAAAGCCTAGCCTTGGAGAAGCACGTTGGGAATCTCAAGTTGTATGTTTCTGCTCTAGGTGGACATGAGTCTTGGAAGACCCAACCGCCTCATTCTGTCTACGAGGTCACGGCCACAAATCTGGGGAAGGGGGCAACTCAGGACTGTCCCGGGGACCAAAGAATGAGGTGCCAGCATGCCACCAAGCCTGGCTCGGGCCGGGCTTCTGAACCAGGGCTCGAACCAACAGCCCTACTATTTGCCAGAGTACTGAAACGCTTCTGCGTCCGTGGTCCCACGTGCTTCCTGCCACCGGGGCTGTCCTGATACAGTTCAATGCACAGGTCCCTGGCCCAGGGGGTGAAGGGAGGCTGGCGCTCGCTCCTGATGGCCCACCCCCACGGCACTCCTCGGCTCACTCCCGGAGCCAACCACATGGGTTTCTGCTCCCACCCCATCCAAGGCCTCCGAGCTCAGAAATGCCAAATGCCCAGCGAATTCGGATTAAGCTGGCCTTGCTTCTTTCCATGAGCCAGGCTGCCTGGAGAATAACAGCAGCTCCCAGGATGTCAGGCAAACGGCCCCTGTTGATTTTCCAGGACTTGAATAGCAGCTCCGTGGAAAACGTTTCTGATTTGCACGGAGGCTCTCCCTGAGCCCCGGCCCCCAAGAGGCTGGCGTAATGCTTCCTTTCATGTGGCAGCATCGGCTATGACCAGCGTGGGTTCTTTCTGTCAGATATTACGAGTGGTTATTACCGAGGCAGCCTGGCTGTCGTGTGGGGCTCGGCCCTCACTCGGGGTCTGGCGCAGCGCTGCTGTTGTAGCTGAATTTTTTCATCTACAAGATCTGAATCCAATCTAGTTTGTGTAGCAGAAGGGAGGTGGGGGGGTGCAGAGGGGGATGGGGTGGGGACAGCCCACTTGAGGCCGCTCATCCTTCCGGGAGGTTTTGCTGGTTAATGAAATCTCTGATTTGTTGGCTGGGGGAGGCCCCCTTTGGCTGACGTTGAACAGCTGATGGGGACATCGGCATGTCACGATGCCAAATGGTGACAGTTTGGACCTGTACCAAAGGAACGGGGGTATTTTCCACCCTGATTGCCTCCAGTTCTAATGCAAGTGGGCTTTTTTTGAATCAGGTGGATCCAGGCAACAATTGGAGAGGGGAGCACAGGCAGCCTTCCGCGGTGTACGCAAGTGTGTGTGTGTGTGTGTGTGTGTGTGTGTGTGTACGCGCGCATGGTGGCGGGCCATCATTTATAATTCCACATTTATAGAATTCGCAGGGCTGCGTGTGTTTTCAAGCTTTATTTGAATCCTGATGCTCTATAGACAGGCCAATTATTTCTCCCCTGAGGAAGGCAGGCCCCAGAAGGATGGGGGGCCAAGCCCCCGTCTGGCTCGGCTGCACAGCTTTGTGCAGGACGAACAGGGGCGCCTGTCTTCCTGTGGCCTTGCCCTCGTCCCACGCACGCTGAGCCTCAGCTAGGAGACCATCTTCTTTCATTCTCGGGGGAGAGGGGAAGTCACTGGGCAGGGCAGTCAAAAAAAAATAATAAGGTTCCATAAACATACACTGCTGTCTGAAAGGTTCTCTGAAGGGCAGGTGCCTTTGGCCACGTCAGCTGTGGTTTTGAGACAGAGGATTAGGAAGCATCTAGCACCTCTTCATCACTCACCCCCAACCTATGGAGACCCTCCGCAAGGGTTGGGTGGGGAAGGGTACTGTGCTTGGCGAGGGGAGGGTTCCTCCAGCAAAGCAAGCCTTTCTGCTTGGATTTACTTCAAGTGAAAATCCAGGGCTTTTCCCCTGGGTTGACACCTGCCCTAAACTCACCTTGAACCAGGCATTGATGAGCTAATCAGTTGAAATAATGTGTGGTTCTGTCAGTCCGAGGCAGCTCTGAGGCTGGTCCTGTAGCTTGGCCCTGTACCAAGAAGGGCAAGGGGGTGGGGAGGGGGATCTGGGGTGCCCCTCCTGCATGCTGGGGGTAGGGTGGGGACAGCTGTGCTCTAGCCTTTTGCTGGGTGCTGGGGAAGTCAGACACTTGGCCTGAGGGGGAGGTGGCTAACCGCATGTGGGGGGGGGCAGGGAACGGGAGGGGCAGGTGGGTCTGTTTTCTTTCAAAATGCTGGGATTCTTACCGCCCCAGGACAGCTCTGTGGGGCAGGACCCCCTGAGACCCGGTTGGGGTGCTTTCTCTGGTGCCATGGCCAGAACTATCTGCTTCTCTCCCGGCCTTGTCTTTCATCCATGCATTGTTTGGATGAGCCCTGGCGTAACCAGCACGGAGCAGACGAATGAATGGGGCCTGGCCCCCGCCCTCGAGGAGGACAGGATGGGGAAGTAGAGGCTAAGAAGGGTGAATACACTCACGAGGCTCCTGTCAAGGACCCCGGGGCTGCAGCCGGGGTGAGAGACAGATCCTGTCTGGGGGATGGGGGAGGTGCCTCACGAAGCCGACTTTGGCACTAGGCCTTGAAGAATAAGGATTTCACAGTGGAAAATGACATTCCAGGCGTTAAGCATGAAGGAATCGTTCTGCGATGAAGAAGGGAGAGTCGCTCTAATTATAACTGACACACTGATTTAAACATTTATTCACTCCAACCACACAAATATACACGCGTGCTCACACTTGCAGCACAAACAGCAGGAAGGGTGGCAGGGGGAGGGGTCCTGAGGGATCTGCTTTTAGCGACAGCTGGAGTCTTTCGATGTAAGAGGACTCTGCTTTTTCCGACCAGGTCTAGTGTCCGCTGCTACACCTCATAGACCAGTGGCCAAAAGACAGCCCTCAGGGCTTCAGAGGTCTCTAATGTAGGCAAAGGCGCCCACTGCCTGGTCTTGTGAAAACCTGCTGACCTTTCCTCCCAGGGTGCTGTCCAGGTCGGGTTCCCCAGAAAGCAGGCTGCAGCTAGAGCTTTGTAGGCAGCCTCTGGAGGGGCGCTCTCCAGATCAGCACGTGGAGGGGAGCAGAGGAGGCCGGAGCGGGCAGACAAGTTGGACCGGAGTGTGGTTGTCCTGGAGGCTCAGCTGATCCCACGGGGAGCTCTGGGACCCGGAGGACCCCACAGGGTTATCCTAGAATTGACGCAAGGAGGCAAGTCTAATAAACTCCAGCCATCGGTAGCTGGCTGCCCATGGTTGCATGAAACCAGCTTGGCTGGCCCGCACAATTCCAAGAGACTTCTTGGCTGAGGATATTCAGAGCTGAGCGCCCCTCCCCCACCCCCCCACCCCCAGCTGGGGGGATGCATGCCACCGCTGAGAAGGGCACTTGGAGTGGGTGCTTTGCAGAATCTGTTTTAGGTCAAGGCTTCTGGGTAGGGGAGGGAGGCCCTACCTCGGCCTTCTGGGGCCACCACAGGCTGGGAGATGCTAGCTCATGTTCTTGCTCCACGCCCCTAAGTCACTTTCAGCACATTTATTAAGCTCCCAGTCACACACACACACACCAACAGAAGGGTTCTCCACGTGTCTGGCTTTTGATTAGATTTTTTTTAAAAGATTTTATTTATTTATTTGACAGACAGAGATCACAAGTAGGCAGAGAGGCAGGCAGAGAGAGAGGAGGAAGCAGGCTCCCCACCGAGCAGAGAGCCCGATGCGGGGCTCGATCCCAGGACCCTGGGATCGTGACCCGAGCCGAAAGCAGAGGCTTTAACCCACTGAGCCACCCAGGCGCCCCTGATTAGATTTTTTGTGTGTGCTATTAACAGGCTTTATTTTTCAGAAGAGCTTTAGGTTTGCTGCAAAATTGAGATGAAGATACACAGATTTCCCACATCCTTTCTTCCCCCTCACAACTGCAGTCCCTCCATTATCAACATCCCCCTGCTACCAGAGTGGTACGTTTGGCATAACTGATGAAATTACACTGACATGTCATTATCATCCAAAGCTCAAAGTTCATTGTTGCCCAAAGAACATTAGCATTCACTCTTAGTATTGGACATTCCGTGGGGCTGGACCAAGGTACAAGGACAACTACCCATCGTTAGAGTAGCACACACAGGACACACAGTATCTTCATGGCATTAATCATCCTCTATGCTCTGCCGAGCCATCCTTTCCTCTCCCTGGTGCCTGGCAACCACAGATCTCTTTATTGTCTCCATAGATTTACTTTTTCTAGAACCTCACAGAACTGGAATCATAGGGTAGGTAGCCTTTACATGTCAACTTTTTCCCCTTGGTAATATGCACTTGTTTCCCTCATGCATGTCTTTTCATGGCTTGATAGGTATTTATTTATTTATTTATTTATTAGTGCTGAATAAGGAAGAACCCATTGTCTGGATGGACTACAGTTTGCTTATCCACTCATCAAACTAAAGGACATCTTTGTTGGCTCCAAGTTTTTGGTGATTATGAATAAAGCTGTTATAAACATTCCTGTGCAGGTTTTCATGTGCACATAAATTTTCAACTCTTGTTGGGAGGTTAGTACCTTACTTGGATAAGTACCTTACTTACTGGCTAAGGTACCAAGGAATATGATTGCTTGATTGTACGGTAAGCATCTGTTTCCTTCTGGAAGAAACAGGCAAAGTGTCCTCCAAAGAGTTCCCGTTGCTCTGTATCTTCACCAGCAGTTGGTGATGTTGGTGATCTGGATCTTGGCCATTCTAATCGGCATGTAGTGACGGCTCATTGTTTCAATTTGCATTTTCCTAGTGGCATGTGTGGAGCATTTTTTCACAGGCTTATTTGCTGTTTGTATATCTTCTTTGGTGGCGTATCTGTTAAGTTATCTGGCCCATTTTTTTTTTCTGTTTAAGCAGACTCCACACCTAGTGTGAAGCCCAGCATGGAGCTTGAACTCATGACCCTGAGATCAAGACCTCAGCCAAGATCAAGAGTTGGACGCTTCACCTACTGAGCCACCCAGGAGCCCCTTGGCCCATTTTTAAAATCAGGTTGTTTGTTTTCTTACTATTGAGCTTTAAGAGATCTTTGTATATTCTGGATAATAGTCCTTTATCAGATGTGTCTTTTGCAAATATTTTCTCCCACGATTAAATGTTTTCTGATGTACTAGAGTGATCTTTCTTACCAAGGCTAGGCCGACTAAAAGCAGTGTGTGCTCACACACACTCACTTAATTTTACCCTTCCCCTAGCCATTCGAGAGAAGCAGGTTAGGAATTATCACCCCCATTTTACACAGGGGAACACTGAGGATGAGGGAGGCCATGTGACCTGCCCACAGTATATAGCTAATAAGTGGCAGAGCTGAACCCCGTGAACAGTAGGATCCCTTAATGAAAATCACTTGGGAGAAGAATTATTTCTTAGCCTATAGGCTAATGATTCCCAACTGTGGCAGATTAGATTACTGTTTCTAATTCTTTATACTCCCTCACTATTAGGGAATGACACGTCATAGCCTTTGCCAAGTAACTTCGTGGTACTTCCTGCTAGGGTCCATGCTATTTCCCCACCCCATTCCTGCTGGCCTTGGCCATGGGACTTGTTTTGGCCAATGGAATGATCATGAAGGAATGTGAGCTGAGGCCTTACATGTGCTTGCATGATTTGGCTTAGCCTCTTACATTCCAATCATTGCCATGGGAGACCGTACCCTGAATAGTCATTTGTCTCAGGATGAGACAAGGGTCCAGTTTTTAATCTGGTCTTGAGTCCAGCTGAGCCCAGCTGAAATCAGCTAAATTGCAGCTGACCTGCAGGTCTGTGAGTGAGAAAAAAACAAATGCTTCCCCTTGTAAGTAACTGGGGATTTGGGGTTTGTTTGTTATTCAGGAGTATCATGGTAATAGCTGACTAACACATTAACCCCTGTTGTCCTTTAGTATAATTGGGGAGTTAAAAAGTATCCCCATTCTTAGGCATTACCTACAGAGATTTTGATCTAATTGGGTGGGGGTGGGGTCTAGCCCTTGGCAGTTTTTCAAAGCTCCCAAGGGTATTCTGAGGTGTGGCCAGGGTTGAGAACCATGACTCTAGGCTTACAAAGTCATAGCAGCCCATCCCCATATGTATTCATCAGGGATGCGCCTAAGCAAAGCAACGAGGTCCTTAATACACAGCCTCTTGGTTTAGTGCTCCTTCTGCCTTATTATTACTGTCCCTCTCTCCCATCAGTGTCCCCTCCTTTAGACATTTCTTTTCACTGTCCTTTATGTCTTCGTGTGAATTCACATAAAGGAGTTGCTTCCCCTGGCATTATTTGCAGTTCAAGCTTCATCTCTGAAAAGTGGAATATAAGACTCCTTTCCAGTTAAAAGATCTGTGCGTAAAACCTGAGCAGAGCAGAAGAGTTTTGGGGGGGCAGACAAGAGTATTTTGCAGGAAATTTGACCTTCTGCTGGAGGCAGGGAGGGGTGGGTAGGGAAGGTGAGGGTGGGGAGTGGGGGTGAGGGGGCTCAGGTGCAGAGACTGAGGACTTCCAGGGCAAAAGGAAGATTATGGAACTCGTAGGACTTGTTTCCAATGCACAGAAATGGGCAGGATCCAGCTTGTTGGAGACCCGCCTGTGTGAGTTTCCCCAATGTCAAGGGGGAACGCAGTCACTGTTCTGGGCAGTCATGTGATGCCTCCTTCCCACAGCCACAGGCCTCCCAAACCCCTGGGCCACAAACCAACTATGAGAGACAAGACAGGACAGGTTCCTTCACTATTTCAGGGGCCCAGAGTACTCCCTTCCTGGTTATTTCCCTGCCCCCTATTAGTCCTCAAGGCCTAGATACCCCTCCTTTCAGGCCTCCAACCCCTAAAGGGGTCGATCTTACCCTCTTCTGATAATTGTGCTTGACTACCTATGACTGGGCCCAGACCTTTAAATCACAAAAATCCTTTCATACTCTGGCTTCAGGGAAGCCCACATTGACCCAGCTCCTCCCCATTTTTTTATCCTTAAACACAAAAGGCCGATTCTATCAGGCCTGGTGGGATGTTGTGCTTCACTGGTGACTCACACTCCCAAAGGGAGCCTGAGAGATTCCCTTGTACTTCTCTAAATGCCATAGAGGTGCAAGTACAAGCCCAATCTCCAATAGGACATTCTCCTCCAACCTCCTCTCCCAAAGGTCAAGGTGTTAGAGGGAATCTGTGCCGTAAGCACTGTTTGCATTACACATCTGTCTCCTGTGAGGACTGGTGTGAATGACAGCACTCAGGGTAGGTACAGTGGTCACCTCCTAGGTCCCCTTCAGTGAGGTATCGGTTGACCCAGTTGCTGGGAATGGTGTTGGGCCTTTGGTGATCAACATCGTCAGGGACAGCCTCCGAGGTTGGGACTCTAGGTCACACCCCTTCCCGGGCCAGCTCACGTCCAGTGATTAATCCATGGGACAGTATAAAGGCCTGGCCATTTCAGCCCAATGGGGGACCACTTGGAAGGGCCATTCCAGTCCCAGAGCTCATAGTGGAGCCAAGGTCTTACGTCTTTTTTGCTACCAGTGTCCCGGGCCCCTCACATCCTCTTTCCTTCCATTTCTCGTCTCCTGCTCTGCTCCAGGGCTCTATTGGTTCAGTTTCCCCTGAAAAAGGTGCCAGGTCCTTGGCTTCCTGGGGTGGCCCACTGGGTGCTAGTGGGCCACGGTCCTGCTTAGCATTTGTGGCAATGGTTCACAACACTTGTGGCAACTGGTTTACTGCTGTCAGCAGGAAATCTCCCCCACTTCTTAGCTGTCATCATTTCATCTGGATACATTCTGTTCTTCTCCATCATTAGAAAGAGGGCATGTGTCACCCTAGAAATAATTAATTCTTGATAATTGCTGGTCTGAGAAATGACTACATAACACTCTAAATCACTAGATGTTGCTGCTGATAATAATAACTATAACAAAACAATCGCTCACTCTTTATTTCAAATAGTTGTTTACCTTCCTCTTTAGAGAACTTGGTATTAGGGTTATTAGCAAATAGGAAAATTTGCTGACTTGAGCTTTGCCTCTCATTATCTTGCCCAGTGAGAAGGCTTTCCAAACACCGAGATGGTCAAAAACATGCGGCAAGAGAGAGGGGAAGTCGAGGGGAGGCCTGACTGATTGTTGCTCTGATGGCTGGCCATCGGTTTTGTTGAGCTCCCCTATTTATTTTGCAACTCTCGCGGATGTCTGTGGTCTTGCCTCCCCTTTATCTGGTAAGAGCATGTTGTCATTTGAGAAACCAACCATGGGGCTTCATTGCAGATGTCCACTTGGCTGGGTCACAGTTGCCCAGGTATATGGTCAGACATTATTCTGGATGTTTCTGTGAGGGTTTCTTTGGGTGACATTAACATTTAAATTGGTAGACTTTGAATAAAGTCTTAGTTTCTCAGGTGGCAGGATATAAGCCTGGAGTTGCCAGTGGGGTAACTTCCCACCATGCCAGAGAAGCTTTCCAGACATGAAGTCACTACAAAGGAGGGCAGAACCCATAAATGGACACAGAGAGAATGAGTATTAGGGATGTCATTTGAACACCTAGATCAAGCCATGCCTGAAACTACATTCCTCTGGACTTCTTAAATGCATGAACCAATAAATTATAAATTCATTGAGTTTCTGTGACTTTCAACTGAAGGAATCCTAAATGATTCAGTAACTCAGAGGCTTTTTCTCCTAATGTGTGTGGCTGAGTGGGTCAGCCCCTTTAGGGTAAAGGTAGCTGGGGAAACGGCAATGGAACATCCCTAGTCACTTTGATTATATATCCTGGGAGGCTGATGCTGCACCCATGATTGATTAAGGAGGCCTTGCGAAGCTGGATCCCTCTGAGGTAGCTCATCACATTGGTGGCCCCACCTAGCGAACCACAGTAGTCATGCTGTGAGAAAACCCAACCCAGTGTCTGGAGAGGCCATGTGGAGAAGAGACAAGGTCACTTTACCAACAGCCAGTGATGACCAGCATGAGTATGACCGAGTCCATCTTGGACATCCCAGCCCCACTGGAGTCTCCTAACGTCCGCGGCTGCATGTGTGACCTCAGCTGATGGTGATTCACTGGTCTCCTAGCGAAGAAGTGAGAGGGGGTGGTCTTCTGGTGCCTGGAGGTGCAGGCTCGGGGTGCTGGTGAGTGACAGGGAAAGCATGTCACATCCAGGGACCTCCCGTCTCATTATTTGGACTAGACAAATGACCCTTCGAAAGGCCAAGCCAAAAGAAGGGGCTGGACGCTATGAAATTTTCAAAGTCATCCACAATCCGTTTGGGGGTTTTGTGTGTGAGGTGTAAATGAATGAATGAATGAGCCGCGTGAATTGCACTGGCAAGGACTGTGAGAGATCGGCCCCAAGAATGGGAATAGTAACTTCGTACTATAGCCCTTCCTATGCACGCAGCACTTCGCTAAGTGCTCTGCACGGCGCTTCCCACTCAGTCCTCACTACGATTCCCATGAGGAAGGTACTGATGTTGCCTCAATTTTACTGGTAAGAAAACCCCAAAGTTAGACAGTTTAGGATGGGTTTTCCCCCCTGAATCAGATCCTGAGCTGAAATCAGAGTGGGAGTGTTTGGTGAAAAGCCGTGATTCCAGAGAGCACCAGGAGGAAGCAGCAGCGATGGGCAGATGCTGCCGTGGCTGACCGCCACCTAGTCCTCCCGGGGAACTCCGGGACAGTGTAGAACACAGCTAAGAGTTGTCCCACCTGAGGGCAGGGGAGCTGGGGAACTTGTCCTCTTGCTCCTGGCCTCTTTGGCTGAAGACTGCTCCTGGGAGTCTCAACTTTTTTGGCACCTCGGTCCTGCCCTGTGGAACCACAGCGGCTTTCGCTCCGGCATTCGGAGAAAGCCCCCAGGCTTCTCGCAGGTTCTTGCAGCCAGAAGCTGTCAGCTTGCAAGGGAATCCAGAGCGCTGAGCGCACACAAGCGGGGCACTGCCAGCATCTGCCACATTAAGTACTCGCCCAGGGTCACGGCGACGGTAAGCGGTGAAGCTGCAGTTTGAACCCAGTTGGCCTGACTCCAAGTGTGTGCCCTTGACCTCCCGGTTCCCGAGCTTCTCTGGCGGTGGAAAAGAGCACACACAGCCACAGCGTTTTTTCTGATGACCCGGTGGAGTCGGTGTTAAAAGTAATTCATTCTAATAAAGGCAAAGCCACGGCTTCCACACCTTGAAAGAACACCAGCGAGTCTAAAATAAATACATCCTGACACAGCCCTGAGCCGCTGCTGCTGGAGAAAAACGCTCCCCGCAGACGTGGACCTGCCGCCAGGGAGGCCGTGGCAGACAGACGCCGCCCCCTCCCCAGACAGCACGATTGGCCTCCATCCAGGGTCAGGGAGGGAGATCGAAGGCCCCCTGCACTTTCCCCCTGGAGAGCTTGGTGAGCTATGCCATCATAACTGCCCTCTGTGGGCTGCGGCAAGCCCAGGGGACAGATGCGGCATGGTCAGTGTGCCAGGTCGCCGCTTCTGCTCTGCCCTGATTGCCACGGTTGGTCCGACCCCCCAGATGGCCTTCCTGCCCCACCAAGACACATGAACCACAGAGCCCAGCAATGGAAGAAGGAGGCAGGACTGGTGATGGGAAGAGAACGCGCTGGCGGGGCTCTGCTGACCGCTGGAGAAAGCCTTGGGCATCAGGAAAGCACAAAGCCCTGGGAGGTAGAGGAGGCTTGCCCTGCTCCTCCAGAGAGAGCCTTTCAAATTTGGCCTCAGGCTCTCAGCGATCCCCAAACTGCCTCAGAGCCCTGGGTCCCTGGTAGGCCAGGCTGGAGAATGAAGAATCCTGCTCGGCGGTGGAGGCTTGGAGAGGGGTAGCCTCGGGGACCCTCGGGGGCCAAGGAGCAACAGGACCACAACACTGGCAGGGCCATCGGGGACTGTGAATCCCAGTTTTTTTTTTAACTTTTTATTCTCAGCTGTCCACCCCACAGATGCTTAGTGAATCGGAAACCTGGGGCAGAGGAGAGCAGGCCAAGCAGGATCCAGGTGTGGCTTCCACCGCCTCCTCGCCCCTGCCCCTTCCCTGACCCGGCTTCATCTGGCCTGTCCCCCCTGTCTTTTTCTCCTCCCCGTGTCTGCATTTCAGGTGCATTTTGGAGCTGGCAGGAAATGCCTCGCCCAGCTCTTTGGAGATATCCGTTCTTTGAACCAGCCTCATCAGTATGATGAAGAAATAGAGAGCAGATCCAATCTATCGGCGTGTTTTTCTAATTACCAGATTGATTTACCAGAGAAGTCTCCCCAGGAATTTGACTTCTCTGCAAGGTCTTTGCGAGCTCTAAATTTGTTCTCTGAAAAAAGCCTGGCCAAATCCACCCAGATTTGGGGGAACCGGGTCCCTCTAATCAGGGCACAGAGCTTATTTGTTTTCTAATGGAATCTGAATAGAATTTAACGCACAGCCATTCCGTGTGGAGTGCATTCATATTTTTAATTAACAAATTAGGAGCTATTTTGCTCCCCTTTGAACGGCAGTCATGTGGGCCTGGTTCCTTTTCGGCCAATTTAGTCAACTCGGATGATTTTAATTACAACAGTCACGAGCACCAGAAATTCTGCATCTGACAGCTTCGCGACCTGCTCCATTGACTCTCATTTAAAAGCAAGTTCTCCCCGAACAGAGATCTCCGAGGGCAACGGTGGGCACCAGGAGAGGAGGCCAGGGATGGTGCCCTTGGGCGAGAGCAGAGAAAAACCTCATTTTCTATTGTGAGACCCATTAGTCCTGATGACAAGGTTGCCAGTTCTCTTGGGCTCTGCCTTCCCATTTTTCTTTTCTTTCTTTTTTTTTTTTT
>RCUC01016134.1:0-45000 GCA_003697995.1 Taxidea taxus jeffersonii
GTGTGTGTGTGTGTGTGTGTGTGTGTGTGTGTGTGTGTGTTTGACCTACATTTTTTTTTGACCTACATGGTTTATGCCATTCTGTATGCTTGATCCTTTTACTGGTGTGGAATAGATATAAATAACTGGAATAATTTTGGTGCCCCAGTTGTCCATAATCCTTTAAATATGTCCATTGATTAAACAAAGCACAGTTTGTTCTCTGTAGTAATACAGAGAAATATAAAGAAAATAAGTATCATAATTTCATTGACCAAAGAGAACTGTTAACATTGTATGTATGTATGTTTTTTAGTGCAGTTGCAATTATACTTAATAATGTTCTATATCCTGCTTTTTTCACATAATATTGTAGGTTTTTATTGGTAATATAACTCATTGAATAGGCAGAGTATAATCTAGTCCTTTGTGTTGTACATGTTCTTTATTTTCAACCTTATGATCTTGTCAATAACTGTGAATGAATATATTTTCTTGCATTTCTGTTAATTTCTGTAGCCTATATTCTTGATATGTGGTAACTCCAAATAAATATAAAACATGAATTTAGCACCTGTGTTTATTTTCTGCAGGATTTTACTTAATTGTAAGCTCTCTCCTGTTATTTAAATTTTGAGCTTCTTTGCATTTTAGTGTATAATACTATATATGTAGTCAGTATGGCATTTTAGTTATTTATTTCCCTTCATGAAATTACAGAAAGTAAGGGTTGGTATATAAAGGCATTTTGAGAGTGTACTATATTCCAGGGGTTTTCTCACTCCTAAGTTGGCCAACAGTAAACAAATTACATAGTCATCCAGTGGAATATTATTTAGCTACCAAGCATGGTGTTTACCAAGAAATCTGAGGAAATGCTCATAATATAAACTATATACACAGATATGATACCTATGGAAAACCAAAAATATATACACTTAGAAAAAAGAAACCTTAGGAAATATACCATAACTTGAAAGGAGTTTGTTTCTGGGGAATGGAACTGAGTAGGTTTTTTTTCTTTAGATTTGTTTATATTTTTTAAAAAATGTTATATAAAATCTTTCTAAACTGGTTTTACTTATATTGAAGTAATATATTAACATATTTTTAAAAAACAGTTCTATAAGGCTTGAGATCAAAACCAGTCCCTTGACCAACCCCTTCCTACACATGGTACATATGACTTGCTCCAGGTAATAGGTTTCAACTCTTGGCAATTCTCCTGGTATTTACTTTCATATATCCTTTCTAAAATCTAAGATGTTAATCTACCCACATGTACATGCAAACTTTTCCTTATTTATTTTCCCAAAATATTTTTGTAACATTTGCAATATTATAATTATTTGTAATGTTGTAATATTTGGAGTGTTTGCTTTATTGAGATTATGTAAATATTCACACACAAGCCATTTACAATACTATGATTACTTTTCCATTTTTCATGCACATGTTAATTTTCATTCAATTAATGGTTTCTGTTTTAACATTTGCTTAGTTTTCTATGAACCTGTCAACTAATTCATTCCGACATTCTCAGAAATTTAAATTCTTGTGTTACAGCGCAGCATGCAATCTATCAGTTTCTTTCTCTTTTTAAATTTATTGTTTAGGTTTTTATTTAAATTCTAGTTATTTAACTATATAGTTAACTATATAGTGTAATTTAGGCTTCAGGAGTAGAAATTAGTAATTCATCACTTACATATAATACCCAGTGCTCATCACAAGTGCCCTCCTTAATACCCACGTCCCCTCCAGCTGCCCTCACTTTATTCTCTACAGTTAAGAGTCTCTTATGGTTTGCCTCCCTCTCTGTTTTCCCCTATGTTCATCTGTTTTGTTTCTTTAATTCCAAAAATGAGTGAAATCATATGCTATTTGTCTTTCTGTGACTTATTTCACTTAGCATAACACACTCTAGTTCCATCCACATCATGGCAAATGGCAAGATTTCATTCTTTTTGATGGCAGAATAATATTCCACTCGTGTGTGTGTGTGTGTGTGTGTACACACACCACATCTTTTTTATCCATTCATCAGTCATGGGCTCTTTCCATATTTTGGCTATTGTGGGCATTGCTGTTATAAACATTGGGAGTACATGTGCGCCTTTGAATCAGTATTTTTATATCCTTTGGCTAAATAACTAGTAGTGTAATTGCTGGGTAGTTCTATTTTTAACGTCTTGAGGAACCTCCATACTGTTTTCCAAAGTGGCTGTACCAGCTTGCATTCCCACCAACAGTATAAGAGGATTCCCCTTTCTCTGCATGCTCGCCAACACCTGTCATTTCCTGTGTTGTTAATTTTAGTCATTCTGACCTGTGTGAGGTAGTATCTCATTGTGATTTTGATTTGTATTTCCCTGATGATGAGTGGTGTTGAATATCTTTTCATATGTCTGTTAGCTATTTGTATGTCTTCTTTGGAAAAATGTCTTTTCATGTCTTCTGCTCATTTCTTAACTGGGTTATTTGGTTTTTGGGTATTGAGTTTGTTAAGTTCTTCATAGATTTTGGATACTAACCCTTTTATCAGTTATGTCATTTGCAAATATCTTCTCCCATTCTGTGGGCTGCCTTTTAGTTTTGCTGATTGTTTCTTTCACTGTGCAGAAGATTTTTACCTTGATGAAGTTCCAGTAGTTCATGTTTTCTTTTTCTCCCTTGCCTCAGGAGACATGTCTAGTAAGAAGTTGCTGTGGCTGTTGTCAGAGAGGTTGCTGCTTGTGTTCTGCTCTAGGATTTTGATGGACTCCTGTCTCACATTTAGATCTTTCATCCATTTTGAATTTGTTTTTGTGTGTGGTGGAAGAAAGTGGTCCTTTCATTCTTCTGCATGTGGCTGTCCAGTTTTCCCAATACCATTTGTTGAGGAGATTGCCTTTTTTCCACTGGGCATTCTTTTCCTGCTTTTTCAAAGATTAGTTAACCATAGTGTTGAGGGTCCTTTTCTGGATTTTCTAGTCTGTTCCATTGATGAATGTGTCTGTTTATGTGCCAGTACCATACTGTCTTGATCACTACAGCTTTGTCATATAGCTTGAAGTCTGGAATTATGATACCTCCAGCTTTACTTTTCTTTTTCAAGATTGCCTGGCTATTTTCTGTGTTTTGTGGTTCCATACATATTTTAGGATTGTTCTAGCTCTGTGAAAAATACTTGTGGTATTTTGATATGATTGCATTAAATGTGTAGATTGGTTTTCATAGTTTAGACATTTTAATAATACTTGTTCTTCCTATCCATGAGTATGGAATGTTTATCCATTTTTTTGTGTCCTCTTCAATTTCTTAAATAAGTGTTCTATAGTTCTTAGAGAACAGATCTTTTACCTCTTTGATTAGGTTTATTCCTAGATATCTTACAGTTTTTGGTCTTTCTTCTTCTTTTCTTTTTTAACACATCCTTCTTGGAGCCCTCTGTCTTCTTGCTTCAATTTTAACTACTTTAGTATCTTGCATCTGTCTAACTTCTCTCCCTATATTTATTACATATTCTGTCTATGTCATTACACTATATTACAGTTGCCTTTCACTCACCCCTACTACAGTTAGGCCCTTGCGCACTGTCCTTCATTTTGATGTGTTTAGTTATTGCTCGTAACAGTACTGAACACAGTATGAACTTTGGAGTTAAACATGGATTTTCGACATTTACTGATCTGTATATACCTTGAATACTCTGTAAACATGTGCTTTCCATATATATCTTTATTCCTAAATCAGACTCTCATTTTCCAGCAGTAGGATTCTTCCTGTACATATAAATCATCAACCTGACTCCTTAGACATGTCTTGTTTTCTTCAGTAAGTGAGAAATGAATTCTTTGAACTCCTAATTGTTCAAAAAACCACCTTAGGATTAAAAAGTCTTATCATAATTAAAATATCTATGAAGCACTTATTACTAAAGCATTTATGCATGTTTTTATTTTCAGAGGACGATTGTTTATCATTTCCACCAAAGCAGGATCTCTTGGAATTAATTTGGTAGCTGCCAATCGAGTGATTATATTTGATGCTTCTTGGAATCCATCTTATGACATCCAGAGTATATTCCGAGTGTATCGCTTTGGACAGACTAAACCTGTGTATGTATATAGGTTCTTAGCTCAGGTAGGTTTACAGTTTGTGTTTTCTTTTTCATAGTGAAAGGTTGGGTGAAATTGATAATGTTTTTGGAGTGCCAAACATATATGCATTATAGATAAGCAAATGAATTTGAAACTCAACCCTAATCCTGTACATGAAGCAGCAGAGGTCAATTTTGGCTCCTTAGGATTTTCTGTTTTGTAGTTCATCCATGTCTATAATGTCAGCTTTCTCAGATTGAGATGGATTTGCGTGGGTAAACAGATTTAGAATTTTCTTGTTTGTTCAGGAAAGTTAAACATATATAGTTCTTTTATTTAGCATACATAGAAAAGCAAATAAGTTAATCTAATTTGCTTATAGATGTAAAGGTCAAATGATCATTGTCTTGAGTGGCTACCAGATACTCTCTTAATTTGAAGAACATGGGTAAGTAGGAAGAAAAAGTTAACTTATAATGACAAAAAAAGCATTACAAAGAATATTTAATACTTTCTAGGAAGAGAATATTAAAGTCATTTCCTTTAAATATAAACTCAGATATTAAAAAAACAAACTGAAATTTAAGAAAAACGAGTAAAACCAAAGAGGTGAATGCAGTATAAGGTAATACAAGTTTATAGAATCAAGTTGCCTTTTTACTGTTACACATGTGCGATTCTCCACCTGCCTCCAAATCTGGGCTTCTAAACCAGAGATTGAGTTATATTGGTAGATCAGTCCTTACACTTTTGATCTTCTGTGGTACTTAATATAATTGGCAAACTGCAGTGTAACCCCTTTCCTGTCATTTAAATTAAAAGCTCTTTTACATTCTGGCTTAAAATGATATATATGTAATAGATAAGGCATTTTATTTGTTAATTTTCTATCCTGAAATGATAGAAAGTAAGACTTGATAGAAGGCTTTTTATAGTAATTATTGAGTGCTTATATTCCACTGAGAAGGAACTAAACTGCTTTCTTGAATTATTATTTTTATAACCCTCTAAAATGTTATTTCATGTACTTCTTTATTTCTGTTCACCTTGGTATCTAACTGCTCTTCTGCTTCCACTAAGTACAGAAATATGTAAAGCAAAACTTGAATGTATATTGGTCAGATAATACAGGATGATTATCAGTAATGCACTTTTCTTTTTTCTTAAGGTAAACTATGGTGAACAGATGAAATCTCTCATGAAATAAGCAGCATTGCTAATAAAACTTGCTCTATGGGAGTATATCACTATGAAGTTTTGCTATTTATATATTATTCCTTCTTTTTACAAAGGGAACCATGGAAGATAAGATTTATGATCGGCAAGTAACTAAGCAGTCACTGTCTTTTCGAGTTGTTGATCAGCAGCAGGTTGAGCGTCATTTTACCATGAATGAGCTTACTGAACTTTATACTTTTGAGCCAGACTTACTAGATGACCCTAATTCAGAAAAAAAGAAGAAGAGGGATACTCCCATGCTGCCAAAGGTAAACATCTTTAGATTATTACCTTAAAGAAAAAAACCTACTGCGGACCAAAGATACTTTACTATTATGGTGAAAGTTAGTCATTTAACTAAGGCTGTATTTCAGAATGTTCCAAAGAGAATAAAATTGTATTTCAATAAGAGGGTGCTTAGTCAGTTCTCCACATAAAACCACAATAAGATAGTGTAATCTGAAATGTGTATTTTATACCAAGTAAAAATTTCAGCCCTGTGGAAAAAAGTTGCTCTGCAGAAACCATAAAGGAAATAGTATGTTTCCCTTTTAATAATCTCCAGTAGAGTGCATATATAATTTTAATATTTCTATATGAAATTGAAGGATCTCTTCCTTAACATTCTTTGCTGTCATATGTTAGTTAGGAATCAGCAAATAAAAGTGTCTCTTGATATTTTTCACTGTCACAAAGCAAGTAATAAGACTTTCATACTTGGAAAAGGATTCTTAGAGGTAATCTTGTCAAGCTCTTATATTTTATATAAGTGGGGAAACCTAGGGTCAGAGATATTCAGTGACTTGCCCTTGGTTTCCAGCTAATAAGTGGCAGAGCCAGGAGTAGTATCTCCATCTGTCTTCTGGTCCATTGTTCTTGAATTTTAAAAAAGACATTATTTAGATTAGTATAGAAATTTATTATGATGGTAGATATCATTTTGACCCTTTTGGACATGAGAGAAAGCCACATGTTCTCTGGTCTAAAATAATCTAAATATGTTCAAACATATTCTAGTTAATCTAAAAAGCCATTTTAGGGGGAATTGTTGAGGGGTTGCTTTTCCTGTTGTCTTGGCTTCAAATTCAAGCACTTAATGTTCCATGCAGCTGTTAAGAGACTTGAAAGAGCAGCTACCCAGTTACGGTATCACTCTACCAAAGTAACTTTAGTCATTTGTTTAAAAAAGAAAAACAAAACAAAACAAAAAAACCCAAACCTCCTAAGGATCTCAGTTCTTCATATGGTTAGACACACTTAATTAAAGCAACAAAAGGTAAGTGTAATAAATAACTATCTAATGGTAACATGAATCAGTGATTTCTCCAGTTAACTTTTAATATATGTGTCAATTCAAGTAACATGAACATTAAACATTTGGAAGTTTTTAAAAAATATCTTTTGTCTGTATAAAAAATATTTTGTTTTTTCTAATCAATGAATTATTCCATTTAAAGTTTACTGAATGAATGAATCATGGTACACTAAAAAAATAATAATAAAAAAATAAAGTTTACTGATAGAGCACCTGGGAAAAAAGAGTTTTTGTGACAGTCTCTATCAAATCCGTTTGATAATGGCTTAGGGCCACATGGGGGTTTAAATCTACAGTTTTTATGTTTTATTTAAAATACTTTAAAGAACATAATTTCATTTTAATGTTATGAAATATTAAACTGATAGTGAATTGACTTTCTTAATTATGTTATTATAGAATGTGAATAGGATCTTGAATAGTCTTTGGAAATTTCTCTGTGTGTAAATTTGTATTCCTTTAAAAACAAACACAAATGGAATCGTATCATATATATTCTTCTGTGACTTGTTCTTTTTACCTAGGTGTTTCTTGAACATCTTTCCATATTGGTACATATACTTCTACTTTTTTAAAAAACAACTACATAGTGTTCACCTGCCTTGATTTAATTCTTATATTCCCAACAGCTTTCTTACTAGTTACTTAATTCTGTATGGCAAGAAGTATTCTTTAAAGGACGTGGACATTAAAAATAGTGAAATTTCCCTTTTCAGTTTGAGAATGATTTTTATCAAATTAGCATCTTTCCTAAAATTATACTTAACTTTAAGCTTCAGTTTTTTTAAGAAATACATCATGCTTAGTAATATTTCTGATAGGAAGCAAACATTCCACATTAAAAGGAGGCAGTTGCTTTGAAGTTGCTCACTATATGGTAAAATTCTGATTTTAGGAATATTTGTTTACATTGATAAACATTTATTGATTATTTGCTGACTTTGAGGTATACTGTGAGGGTATACTAAGAACAAGACATTGTGCTTTCAAGAAGATTTTAAAAATCCAGTAGGAAAGAAATTCTATTTAATTGTTATAGGATGTCTGGAAAGAAACCATCTGTTTTATAACTTGGTACTATGAGTTGTTAAAGGTTTCGTGCTTTTTCATTTATAGACTTTACTTACTGTGTTTTGCTTTTGGTGCTATAACCATCTGCCCGAGAACAAAAGGAAAAGGAGGATTGAATGATACATTAACACAGAGTGCTTCAACTCTCCCACAGCTCTTCCCAAAAGGAAAATAATAGTTAACTTTTACTGATTTCTTACTGTGTTTCATGCTGTATGCAAAACAGTTTGTTCAGATTATCTTCCTTAATCTAGTAGCATCTGAAAAGCTGATAATGCTGTTTTCATTTTCAAGATGAGGAAATTAAGGTTTGAAGAGGTTATGTAACTTACCCAAGTTTACCCACCTAATTAGTGGTGAAGCTGGCCTTCAAACCAAGTCTGCCCAACTTGAAAGCATGTACTCTTAATCATTATATACTTTATTGCTCCCCAAGTAGAGATTAGACTGTTAAGTCCAAGTAGAAGAAATAAAGCAGAGGACCCAGGATTCCTAGAGTTGAATGACATTTAGAATGCTTTATTTTTTTTTAAAGATTTTTATTTATTTATTTGACAGACAGAGATCACAAGTAGGCAGAGAGAGAGGAGGAAGCAGGCTCCCTGCTGAGCAGAGAGCCTGTGGTGGGGCTCCATCCCAGGACTCTGAGATCATGACCTGAGCCGAAGGCAGAGGCTTTAACCCACTGAACCACCCAGGCGCCCCTAGAATGCTTTATTTTAAATAAAGCTGGATTTTAAAGATTTTATTTATTTATTTGACAGAGAGAGATCACAAGTAGGCAGAGAGGCAGGCAGAGAGAGAGAGAGGAGGCAGCAGGCTCCCTGCGGAGCAGATAACCAGATGCGGGGCTCGATCCCAACACCCTGGGATCATGACCTGAGCCAAAGGCAGAGGCTTTAACCCACTGAGCCACCCAGGTGCCCCTAAAGCTGGATTTTAAAATATAGAATTCTTTCACAGTTAATATCATTGTGTGATATAACTCTTGAGATTGTATAATATAGCCAGTTTAGCTCATAGCTTATGAAGTGGTAAATTCCTCAAATTTATAGAAAGCTTTCATTTTACAAAGGATTTACTCATACATATTTATTATCTTAGGAGACTGAAGTTTACTTTGTGACTACCCAAGAGTACATTACCAATAAATGTTAGAGCTAGAACTTTAACAGTTTTCAAACTGTATTCCAAGGAACCTCCAGTAGATTAGCAGAGGTGCTCCAGGGTTACCTACCATGTGGCTAAGTGAGTAGTGGAAGGCCAGACAGGCAGCACTGCAAACCCCACATCCCATTTCAATAAGAGTCCCTCTCCTTTTATCTCTTTTATGCATTGGGCTGCAACATACGATTTAATTTTTTTTCATACGATTTAATTTAAACAGAGGATGTTAGTTCTTTTTTTTTCCCTTAGTGTCTGCTTTTTATTCCCATAACTTACTCAGATATTAGTGCTTTTTATTTTTTTAAAAGATTTTATTTATTTATTTGACACACACACAGAGATAACAAGTAGGCAGAGAGGCAGGCAGAGAGAGAGGGGGAAGCAGGCACCCTGCTGAGCAGAGAGCCTGATGCAGGGCTCTGTTCCAGAACCCTGAGATCATGACCAGAGCTGAAGGCAGAGGCTTTACCCACTGAGCCACCCAGGTGCCCCTATTAGTGCTTTTTAAAAACGATTTTTAAAACAGGTTCCTGGGGACATCTGGGTGGCTCAGGTCATGACCCCAGGGTCCTGGGATCAAGTCCTGCATCAGGATCCTTGCTCAGCGGGGAGCCTGCTTCGCCCTCTGCCTGTTGCTCTCCCTGCTTGTGTGCTCTCTCTCTCATAAATAAATACATTTTTAAAAAATTTTAAAAGCAGTATACTATACCACAGTGCCTTTCTGACTAACACAGTAACTAAGAACTGTCAGGGATCTAAAAGGAAATAAAATAGGGTATTGTATGATATTTACCTGAAGGAGGTGATAGTGTATTTGGGGAGAGAAAGGTAGCATTATTTCAAGAAAAAGAATGAAGTACAGATGTGACTGGTACTGAATGTGTTGACCAAATAGTATATGGTTAAAAAAATGGAGAATGGAGCATTCAGGTACAGTTTTGGTGGGAAAAAAATCAGACTGGCTAATAAAAGGTGGTTAGTATTTGATTGGATTAGGAAATAATGAGGTTTGAATGCAGCATGAAACAATTTGGGCAAAGGGAAAGATAATGACTTAGGTACCCAACTCAAGGTAGGATGAAGAGATTGGCCAGGTAAAGAGTTGAAATTGGGTGAGTGAGGTGTAGGTTAGGTGGAGCCAGCTTACGGAGAGCCATGAAAGTTAAATAGAGGCATTTGGATTTAAAATAATATTCACTATAAGTTTATGAATGGGCCTGTTATATGATGAATTTAGGCTTTTGGAAAATTAGCCTGGTAGTAAAATGTGGGGTGAGGACCTATAATAGGGTGCTGGTTATGGAGTGAATCAAACACTTCAAGAAAATAAATGAGAGAACTCAATAACTGATGCTAAACTGTAGCTTTCAATAGGTAGGCAGTGAAAAATTTACCTAAATAATAAAGCTTATTCATTCATTGATTAAAAACTTTTCAGACATCTGCAAACTACTGTTTATGCTGTTACTAAGGATACATTGGTAAATAAGACTAGGTTCCTGCCCCTAAGGAGTCCAATCAATGTACTTATTATAAGCAAGTAGATGTAATAAAAGTTACGGATCCTATAATATAAATCTGTATAGACATCAAGGAAGGAATAGTTCTTTCTTGGAAAAGTTAGAGGTGGGGAGTTGACATTAGGAGGACTTGAACTGATGTTGAAAGTAGAAGTTGAGAATAGAAGTTGAAATAGAATAGAAATTTGCATTGCTATGAATGCAAAAGGTGAAGGCCCTTCAAGAGGAAGAGCAGGATAAAGAAACATGCTCATCAAACAGCAAGGCAAGTTTTAGGAGCCTTTAGTTTAAAAATAATAGAGTAAAAGAAGGTAGAGTAAGGGAGAGTAGGCATGGGGAAGAGATAAGAGAAAAGACTGGAGAGACAGATGAGAATCAGATCATAGAAGTTAGAGTTCAGGCATTGTGTTACAGGCTGTTGGATCTATTGTAATGATTTTAAGAAAACCGCCAACATTATTGGATCTTTTTCTGCCTTACCACATCCTCTTTAATTACTGTGTAATTCCTCCTCCTGTATTTCTGTTCTCGTTTACTTTCTTTTACTTCCCTACTTTCTTTTTTTAAATTGTTTAAAATTAGATTTACTATGTCAGACTTAATTTATTAACCACTTGACTGCTTTTCTTGTCTTTTTATCTTTGCAGCTCTTTAAAGGCAAGAACTATATCCTTTGCTCCTTTTCTTTTCATCCATAGTGAATAATATAATGCTGGCACTTTTATATGGTCTTTCATGAAATTTGAGTTGCCTTTATAGTGATATTTAACTAGACTTTTTATTGTTCCTTAGTGATCCATATATCATTGAAAGGCAGTGTCAGACTTATTATTACAAGTAGTAAAATTGAAATGAAGAGTGATTTGTCTGTTACAGGAGGTGTGCGAAAGGAAGAGAATTGGAGCTTTTAATTCGTGTCTTCAGTTCTGTACTGATTTAACTATCTTAGTCAGCTCTGTTCTCCACCCCACCCGATAAATTATATTTTGTTAAATCCCCTCATTGCTCTCTTGCTGTTGTTGGTACTGCTTTTCTTTTTTTGAAATATAACAGTCTTGTAGTTCTTTGAACCCATTTTTTAAATATATTGATTTTTGGGGTCTCCTGAATCATGTCCAGAAAGTGTTGGTGCAGCTCCTTAGTTCGTGGTAATAATGTTTTCAGCCACTTTGAAACTTCCAGCATAATCTAAACTTACAGTTTAACAAAAGTTTCTAATGATAAAGATTTGTTGACTGATTCTTAACTGTTTATTTTTGGGGGGGATATATTTTTTAATTTTTAAATAAACATATAATGTATTATTAGCCCAGGTGTACAGGTCTGTGAATCTCCACGTTTACACACTTCATAGCACTCACCATAGCATATACCCTCCCCAGTGTCCTAACCCCACCACCCTCTGTCTACCCCCTTCCCCTGGCCACCGTCAGTTTGTGTTGTGACATTAAGACTCTCTTATGGTATGTCTCCCTCCTGATCCAATCTTGTTTCATTTATTCTTTTCCTGCCCCGCAAAACCCCCCTGTTGCATCTCCACTTCCTCATATCAGGGAGATCATATGATAGTTGTCTTTCTCCGATTGACTTATTTCGTTAAGCATAATACCCTCTAGTTCCATCCACATTGTCGCAAATGGCAAGATTTCATTTCTTTTGATTGCTGCATAGTATTCCATTGTATGTAAATATCACATCTTCTTTATCCATTCATATGTTGATGGGCATCTAGGTTCTTTCCATAGTTTGGCTATTGTGGACATTACTGCTATAAACATTCGGGTGCACGTGCCCCTTCGGATCACTACGTTTGTATCTTTAGGGTAAATACCCAGTAGTGCAATTGCTGGGTTGTAAGGTCACTCTATTTTCAACATTTTGAGGAACCTCCATGCTGTTTTCCAGAGTGGTTGCACCAGCTTGCATTCCCACCAACAGTGTAGGAGGGTTCCCCTTTCTCCACATCCTCGCCAGCATCTGTCATTTCCTAACTTGTTCATTTTAGCCATTCTGACAGGTGTGAGGTGGTATCTCATTGTGATTTTGATTTGTATTTCCCTGATGCCGAGTGGTGTGGAGCACTTTTTCATGGGTCTGTTGGCCCTCTGGATGTCTTCTTTGCAGATGTCTGTTCATGTCCTCTGCCCATTTCTTGATTGGATTATTCTTTGGGTGTTGAGTTTGCTAAGCTCTTTATAGATTTTGGATACTAGCCCCTTATCTGATATGTCATTTGTAAATATCTTCTCCCATTCTGTCATTTGTCTTTTGGTTTTGTTAACTGCTTCCTTTGCTGTGCAAAAGCTTTTGATCTTGATGAAGTCCCAATAGTATATTTTTGCCCTTGCTTCCCTTGCCTTTGGCGACGTCCCTAGGGAGAAGTTGCTGTGGCTGAGGTCGAAGAGGTTGCTGCCTGTGTTCTCCTCAAGGATTTTGATGGATTCCTTTCTCACATTGAGGTCCTTCATCCATTTGGAGTCTATTTTCATGTGTGGTGTAAGGAAATGGTCCAATGTCATTTTTCTGCATGTGGCTGTCCAATTTTCCCAACACCATTTGTTGAAGAGGCTGTCTTTTTTCCACTGGACATTCTTTCCTGCTTTGTCAAAGGTTAGTTGACCATTGAGTTGAGGGTCTATTTCTGGGCTCTCTATTCTGTTCCATTGATCTATGTGTCTGTTTTTGTGCCAGTACCATACTGTCTTGATGATGACAGCTTTGTAATAGAGCTTGAAGTCCGGAATTGTGATGCCACCAACTCTGGCTTTCTTTGTCAATATTCCTTTGGCTATTCGAAGTCTTTTCTGGTTCCATATAAATTTTAGGATTATTTGTTCCATTTCTTTGAAAAAAAAATGGATGGGGTTTTGATAGGGATTGCATTAAATGTGTAGATTGCCTTAGGTAGTATAGACATTTTCACAGTACTTGTTCTTCCAGTCCATGAGCATGGAACATTTTTCCATTTCTTGGTGTCTTCCTCAGTTTCTTTTATGAGTACTTTACAGTTTCTGAGTACAGATTCTTTGTCTCTTTGGCTAGGTTTATTCCTAGGTATCTTATGGTTTTGGATGCAATTGTAAATGGGATCGACTCCTTAATTTCTCTTTCTTCTGTCTTGCTGTTGGTGTATAGAAATGCAACAGACTTCTGTGCATTGATTTTATATCCTGACACTTTACTGAATTCCTGTGTGAGTTCTAGCAGTTTTGGAGTGGAGTCTTTGGGATTTTCCACGTAAAGTATTATATCACCTGCAGAGTGAGAGTTTGACTTCTTCTTTGCCTACTTGGATGCCTTTTATTTCTTTTTGTTTTCTGATTGCTTAGGCTAAGACTTCTAGTACTATGTTGAATAGCAGTGGTGAGAGTCGACATCCCTGCTGTGTTCCTGACTTTAGGGGAATAGCTCTCAGTTTTTCCCCATTGAGAATGATATTCGCTGTTAGTATTTCATAGATGCCTTTGATGATACTGAGGTATGTACCTCTATCCCTACACTGTGAAGAGTTTTGATCAAGAAAGGATGTTGTACTTTGTCAAATGCTTTTTCAGCTTCTATTGAGAATACTATATGGTTCTTCTTCTTTTATTAATGTATCACATTGATTGATCTGCAGATGTTGAACCAACCTTGCATCCCTGGAATAAATCCCACTTGGTCGTGGTGAATAATCCTTTAATGTATTGTTGGATCCTATTGGCTAGTATTTTGGTGAGAATTTTCGCATCTGTGTTCATCAAAAATATTGGTCTGTAATTCTCCTTTTTGATGGGATCCTCATCTGGTTTTGGGATCAAGGTGATGCTGGCCTCCTAAAATGGGTTTGGAAGTTTTCCTTCCATTTCTATTTTTTTGGAATAGTTTCAGGAGAATAGGAATTAATTTTTCTTTAAATGTTTGGTAGAATTCCCCTGGGAAGCCGTCTGGCCCTGGGCTTTGTTTGGAGATTTTTGATGACTGTTTCAATCTCCTTACTGGTTATGGGTCTCTTCAGGTTTTCTAATTCTTCCTGGTTCAGTTGTGGTAGTTTATGTGTCTCTTGGAATGTGTCCATTTCTTCCAGATTGTCGAATTTGTTGGCGTAGAGTTATTCATAGTATGTTCTAATAATTGTTTGTATATCTTTGGTGTTGGTTGTGATCTCTCCTCTTTCATTCATGATTTTAGTTATTTGTGTCCTTTCTCTTTTCTTTTTGATAAGTTTGGCCAGGGGTTTATCAATCTTATTAATTCTTTCAAAGGACCAGGTCCTAGTTTCGTTGATTTGTTTTTTTGATTTCTATTTCATTGATTTCTGCTCTAATCTTCATTATTTCTCTTCTCCTGCTGGATTTAGTCTTTCTTTGCCCTTCTTTCTCCAGCTCCTTTAGGTGTAGGTTTAGGTTGTATATTTGAGACCTTTCTTGTTTCTTGAGAAAGGCTTGTATTGCTATATATTTTCCTCTCAGGACTGCCTTTGCTGTGTCCCACAGATTTTGAACCATTGTGTTTTCATTATCATTTGTTTCCATGAATTTTTTCAATTCTTCTTTAATTTCTCGGTTGACCCATTCATTCTTTAGAAGGATGCTGTTTAGTCTCCATGTATTTCGGTTATTTCCAAATTTCCTCTTGTGATTGAGTTTTAGCTTCAGAGCATTGTGGTCTGAAAATATATAGAGAATGATCCCAATCTTTTGATACCGGTTGAGACCTGATTTATGGCCCAGGATGTGATCTATTCTGGAAAATGTTCCATGTACACTAGAGAAGAATGTGTATTCTGTTGCTTTGGGATGCGATGTTCTGAATATATCTGTGATGTCCATCTGGTCCAGTGTGTCTTTTAAGGCCTTTATTTCCTGTTGATCTTTTGCTTGGATGATCTGTCCATTTCAGTGAGGGAGGTGTTAATGTCCCCTACTGTTATTGTATTATTGTTGATGTGTTTCTTTGATTTTGTTATTTATTGGTTTATATAGTTGGCTGCTCCCATGTTAGGGGCATAGATATTTAAGATTGTTAGATCTTGTTGGACAGACCCTTTGAGTATGATATGGTGTCCTTCCTCATCTCTTATTATAATCTTTGGCTTAAAATTTAATCGATCTGATATAAGGATTGCCACCCCAGCTTTCTTCTGATGTCCATTAGCATGATAAATTGTTTTCCACCCCCTCACTTTAAATCTGGAGGTGTCTTTGGGTCTAAAATGATGCAGCATATTGATGGTTTTTTTTTTTTTATCCATTCTG
The DNA here is from genome assembly GCA_003697995.1 of Taxidea taxus jeffersonii. Classification (NCBI taxonomy): domain Eukaryota; kingdom Metazoa; phylum Chordata; class Mammalia; order Carnivora; family Mustelidae; genus Taxidea; species Taxidea taxus. The sequence continues at coordinate 15,590 of RCUC01016134.1, forward strand.
AAACCCTGTCTTTTGATTGGGGCATTTAGCCCATTTACATGGGCTATTGAGAGATATGAATTTAGTGCCATTGTATTGCTTGTAAGGTGACTATTACTGTATATCATCTCTGTTCCTTTCTGATCTACTACTTTTAGGGCCTGTCTTTGCTTAGAGGACCCCTTTCAATATTTCCTGTAGAGTTGGTTTGGTGTTTGCAAATTCTTTCAGTTTTTGTTTATCCTGGAAGCTCTTTTTCTCTCCTTCTATGTGCAATTATAGCCTAGCTGGATATAATATTCTTGGCTGCATATTTTTCTCGTTTAGTGCTCTTAATATATCATACCAATTCTTTCTGGCCTGCCAGGTCTCTGTGGATAAGTCCGCTGCCAGTCTAACATTTTTACCATTGTATGTTACAGACTTCTTGTCCGGAGCTGCTTTCAGGATTTTCTCTTTGTCGCTAAGACTTGTAAATTTTACTATTAGATGATGACTCGAGTATGGTCCTATACTTACTGATTTTGAGGGGGATTCTCTGCGCCTCCTGGATTTTGATGTTTGTTCCCTTTGCCATATTAGGGAAATTTTCTACAATAATTTGCCTCAGTATACCTTCTGCTTCCCTCTCACTTCTTCTTCTGGAATCCCAGTTATTCTAATGTTGTTTCATCTAATGGTATCACTTATCTCTTGAATTCTCCCCTCTGTTCCAGTAGTTTGTCTCTCTTTTTCTCAGCTTCTTTATTCTCTGTCATTTGGTCTTCTATATCACTAATTCTTTCTTCTTCCTCATTTATCCTAGCAGTAAGCCTCCATTTTTATTGTACCTAATGAACAGGTTTTTTTTTTATTTCAACTTGGTTAGATTTTAGTTGTTTAATTTCTCCAGAAAGGGCTTTTTTTCTCCAGACAGGGTTTCTCTAGTATCTTCCATGCTTTTTTCGAGCCCGGGTAGCACTTTGAGAATTGTCATTCTGAACTCTAGATCTGACATATTACCAATGTCTGTATTGATTAGGTCCCTGGCCTTCAGTACTGCCTCTTGTTCTTTTTTTGTGTGGTGAGTTTTCCACCTTGTCATTTTATCCAGATAAGAATATATGAAGGAGCAAATAATATACTAAAAGGTTGGCAAAGACCCCAGGAAAGTGTGCTTTAACCAAATCAGAAGAGACCCCAAATCATGGGCGGAAGAGTGCAGGTAAAAAGAAGTTCAGAAAAAAAAAATTTTTTAAAAAATAAAGGATAAATATAAAAAGAAAATATATATATTTGACTGGTGAATAAAACAGGGTCACCCACTGAATTTGGGGAGTATTTTGGTCTCTTAGAAGAAACTACCTCTTAAAATTTTAAAGAATGAATAACATATATAAGGGTAAACACAATGAAGGGCTGGAATATTGGAATATGAATATAAAGATGAAAAAATAATTTTTTAAAAATTCCTAATCACAAAGGATTTGATAAGGTAACTTGGTTGGAAGAATACAGAAAAAGAAAGTGGAGAGAATTTGCTCAGGCTGGAGACTAGAACAAGCCCGGTGTTAGATTTAGGCTGTATTTTGATCTATTAGAAGATGTTGTACCCCAAATTTTTAGAAGAAAAAACCCTATGTGTATACAAAAAATAAAGTTAGATACAGTGAAGGATAAAATATGACTATAGTAATGAAGGTTCAAAAATGATTTTTTTTATGAAAGGTATTAAGATAAACTAGTTAAAAAAATGTTAGAAGAGGAAAGGGTTGAAGTTTAAAAAAAATTAGCAGAAGAAAAAAAATTAACTTTGCAAGACTAAAGATGCATGGTGAGGAAGCCATGAATTCCATGCTTTGCTTTCTCCTCCTCTGGAATTCTGCTGTTCTCCTTGGTAAGTGAAGTTGGTCTTGGCTGGGTTTCTTGTTGATCTTCTGGGGGAGGGGCCTGTTGTGGTGATTCTCAAGTGTCTTTGCCCTCGGCAAAATTGCACCACCCTTACCAGGGGCCCGGCTAAGTAATCCACTCTTGTTCCCTGAAGGCTTTCTGTAGAGTTCTGGAGGATGAGAATGAAAATGGCAGCCTCCCATTCTCTGGTCAAGAGGAGCCAAGAGCTCGGGGCCCCACCCCTCAGTGCACCCTCAAGAGAAAAGCGCTCAATCACTCCCATCTCCCTGGCCTCCAGCTGCGCTCTGAGCTCACCCAGCCTGTGACTAAGCATCTCTGTCTCTGACACAGAGTTCCTCCTGGAGTCTCTGAACCCTGCAGTTCCCTGCTCTTCGGGGCGGGGGTTCTTCCCGGATCTTGTGGGGACCCCAATCACGGAACAGTGGCCTGTGCCACGGATTATGGTTTGCCATAACTCGGAGTTGAGAGCTCACTCCTTGGCTCTGACTCTGTAGCTGGCTTCCCCAATCTAATACTTGCAAGCTCTGCGACACTCAGACACCCCCGATCCTTCTGTGACCCCGCGGGACTTGAGGACACACTGTCCCCACATGGGTTCACCCCGGTTTAGCCTCTGGAGCGATGTCCCTCGGTGGAGCAGACTTTTAAAAGTCCTGATTTTGAGCTCCATTGCTCCGCCACTTGCCAGGAGCCCGCCCCTCCCCCCGCGGTCTATCTTCCCATCACTTTGGATTCACTTCTCCACCGGTCCTACCTTCAGAACGTGGTCGATTTTCTGTTTCTAGAATTGTTGCTCTCCTTCTCTTTGATCTCCTGTTGGATTTGTAGGTGTCCGGAATGGTTTGATAAACTATCTAGCTGATCCCCTGCTACCTGATGTTGTCTCAGCCTGCTACTTCTCCGCCATCTTGACTCCTCCCTCCTGTTTATTTTTTAACTATTAAAGTAATAACTTGTTTCTGTTAATGTTTATGTAGACTATGTTAGGCTGAGTATCTTTTCTAATAGTAAAGTTATGAGTAATGAATCGTTGAACACTATAACAAAATTTATGATGTACTATGTGCTAGCTAACAACATAATAAAATACTTATGAATTACACAGATATCAGAGATGAAAATCTTGGTCAGGGTCATGTTTCATAATATGCTTAAGTGAGTATACAGCCTAAGCTCTGTACCTTTATTAAAAGAAGTCAGTAAACCTGGCATAAAAGTTTTTTTTTTGTACCTCCCTCTTCTAGCACTGTACTGCCTGTGTCTTTTTAAAGGTGTACTGTGTGTTGGTAATTATAAAGAGAACAAAATGGAGATTTAAACTAAAGTATACAAAGTGAGGCTTTTGGTCTGCTTCCTCAACCCTGATCTTGTGTACAATTTTCTCCCTTTGTCCTTACTCTTTATGAAAGTTTTAATACCTCAGAGCATAGTTTACTGAACAGTGATGTGTTACTGTGCAGTTTTAATACAGGATTTTACCTTGGTCTTTTTTAACATTAGTGAGAAATATACACACTAAAATAATTTGATATGAAATCTAAAATAGCTAATCAGCCTATTTAGGGAACTTCCATACATTTATTTTTAGGAATAAAAGTTCAAAGGGACCCATTTAATTGTAGGGCAAGTATCAGTAACCTGTAGCATATTAATCACATGGTGGCACGTGAACCCAATTTAAGGAGCCATGCTCATAATTGAAGCATAATTGACATTTGATGTCATTGTTTCCTACTTCTCTGCCTCATTTATCTCAAGTTATATGTTTATTATTCAATAAAACAAGTTCTAGTATTGTTTCTTTGTATTCACTGGCATAAGAATGATTATTCATCTGAATAAGAATAGACCACTAGAAATCATAATATATGCCAGAGAAATTGTTTTAATTTTACAATTTCTTTGTAATTTCTTTAATTTCTTAAATTTCTTTATAATTTCTTTATAATTCTTTACAATTTCTTTATAATTATATTCAGTGCTTTTTGGGATGGTTGATACATAGTAAAAAGAGCGAATGGTTTAAGCCCGTTCCTTTTTCTAATCACCTGTCAACCAGTCTTTTTAGGATGTAATCTTAGGCAAACCACATAAGTTTTCCAAGCTTCACTTCCCTCAAGAACATAAGATAGTAGTACCTTTCTCACAGAGGAGATAATCCACATAAAGTCCCTGCCTAACACATAGTAAGTGCTCAAATGTTAGCTGCTATTTTTGTTTCCGTAATTGTTAACTATCATTGCCATTATACTTGGTCCATTTCTCTGAAACCAGTATAGACATAAATTTTTAGAATTTCAGAGGAGTCATGAAGTCCTAATCCTTAAGGAGATTAAGCTTCCCATGTGGCAGATTAGTAGAATACTAAAAATATTTGGGAGCCAGAGACAGTAATCTCACCTAGACTGCAGAGGAGATGGGTATTTGAGGCTTGGATTCTTTTAGAGATCAATTATAATCAAGAGTGAATAATACTAGATATTGATAATCACTTTTAATGATATTAGTATGCATTTGACTATGAACTACTAGTATCCTTTCTAACATTCAAGGATTTTTTTTTCTTAAATAATACATGCAACTTTAGAATTGTCTACATTATAGCCAGCTGATACCTCTTTAGTGATTTTTTTATTTTTTATTTTTTTAAGATTTTATTTACTTATTTGACAGAGATCATAAGTAGGCAGAGAGAGAGGAGGAAGTAGGCTCCCTGCTGAGCAGAGAGCCTGATGCGGGGCTCCATCCCAGGACCCCGGGACCATGACCTGAGCCAAAGGCAGCTTTAACCCACTGAGCCACCCAGGCGCCTCTTTAGTGATTTTTTAAAGTGAAGAGGTGCTTCTTGTATCCCTCCACAAACCAGAAAACCAATAGACTGACCTTGCTTGCTTTTAAAGATTATTTATTTATTTATTTATTTGAAAGAGAGAGTGAGTGAGAGAGAGAGAGAGCAAAAGCGGGGAGAGGGACAGAAGGAGAGGGAGAAGCAGGTTTCCCCCTAAGCAGGGAGCCATCACGGAGCTTGATCCCAGGACTCTGGGATCATGACCTGAGCTGAAAGCAGGCGCTTAACTGACTGAGCCACCCAGGCAACCTTGACCATGCTTTATTTAAAGTGCTGCTTTGTCTCTCTTGCTGTGTTTCTCTCTGTCAAATAAATAAATAAAATCTTTAAAAAAAAACAAAGAGGGTACATTAAAAAAATAAAGTGCTGCTTTGTGTCTTACTTTGATTGTATTACCTTATAACACAAGAAGAATTATTATGGAGCCAAGGTTACTGAGTTTTTTAGGGAAAACATTTAGATTAAATGGACTTCAGTGCCAATGATGCCTCTGAATAGCAGCCTCCCTAACCCTAGCAGGATGCCTTGCAAATCACTTCTAAGGGAAACATCAACATCTGTGAGGCCACCTTACTGGCAGAGTTGGGGGTGGAATATAAGATTCCATTGGGGAGGGTGTGAGGTAGACTTCAAGAAGTGTCTCCTTTTAAAACACTAGAAAGATCTGCTACTCAAGATTATGGAAATTCTGAAATTTAAAATACAAGGTTTGTATTTAGTAAATGCTGACTGATTAAACAAATTTTAATTCATTTATTTATTAGGAATTCAAAAGCAGGAACCTTTTGGTTTTATAGACAAAAGATGTGTCTGTTCTTTCTAGATGATAAGCTTCCTACTACTGGCCTGTGAGGGTAGGGATTATGTCAGTGAATCTTTATCACTATATTCCTAGCATCTGGCATAATACCTAGCACATAGCAAGTATTTGTTAAAAATGTGAAAAGTGAACAAATGAATTTTTGTCCTATAATTCCATGCTGATGGTTGTAAGGTAGTGGTTTGCATGCCTTTAAAATTGTGTTTTTTCTTGTGTGTAGTTCTTGGACTAAGAGTAATAGCATCTAAATAGTTTCCGAATAGCATCAGAATCACCTGGCAGCTTGATAAAAATGCAGATTCCTGACTTCATCCAAGACCTGCTAAATCAATTTCTGCAAGTGGGAATCTGTATTTTTAACAAGGTTCACTACTGTTTTATAGCTATAAGGTATTTAGTAGCATGATTTGCCTTTGTAGTTATTATCAGCTAAACCTTTGAATTAAGAATAATGATAAACAGTAGCTAACATTTATTGAGTGCTTTTTATGCGAGACACTGTACTAAGGGCTTTACTTGTATTGAATCATTTATTTATTGCTTTATTATTTTTTAATTTTTTTTTTTAAAGATTTTTTTTATTTATTTGACAGACAGAGATCACAAGTAGGCAGAGAGGCAGGCAGAGAGAGAGGAGGACGCAGGTTCCCCGCGGAGCAGAGAGCCTGATGCGGGGCTCGATACGAACCTGGGACCATGACCTGAGCCGAAGGCAGAGACTTTTAACCCACTGAGCCACCCAGGCGCCCCTTATTTTTTAATTCTTATGGCCACCTTACAAAGCTGGTATGGTCTGTTTTTATCTTATAGATGAAGTTATAACAGAGAACTGGTGGCACCTGTATTTGATCTCAGTGCCATATCCAGACCCCATACTCTTTACTACACTCTGTTGTGCTGACATTAATTTGTTATGTGATTAAGCTTGTGGAAGAAGTTTTGGTATGACCTCACACTCCTTTTTTAATTTCCAACTTTCTTGGGGTGCCTGGGTGGCTCAGTGGGTTAATTTCCAACTTTTTCATTGATATCTAATTGACATATAATAGTTTCAGGTGTACAACATAATGATTCAGTATATATATATATATATATTGCTAAATGATTACCACAGTAAGTCTAGTTAACATCCATCACCACGCATAGTTACACATTTTTTCCTTGTGATAAAAACTTTTAAGATCAACTCTCTTAGCAACTTTGAAATATACACTACATTATTACTAACTGTAGTTGCCATGCTATATATTACATCGCCAGAACTTACTCATCTTACCCTTTGACAAATGTCTCCCCATTTTACACACAACCTCAGCTCCTGGTAACCAGCACTTTACTCTGTTTCTATGAATTCAGCTTTTTAGATTCCATGTGTAAGTGAGATCACCGGTATTTGTCTTTCTCAGTCTGACTTATTTCCCTTAGCATGATGCCTTCAAGATTCCCTCCATGTTATTGCATTGACAGGATTTCCTTATTTTTTGTGGCCAAATAATATTCCATTGTATATATGTACCACAATTTCTTTATCCATTCATCCATCAGTGGACACTTAGGGTTGTTTCCATGTCTTGGCTATTGTAAATAATGCTGTGATGAATGTGAGGGTTCAGGTAACTTTTTGAGTGTTTTTCTTTCCTTCAGATTAATACCCAGAAGTGAAATTATTAGATCATATAGTTTTATCTGCAATTTTTTTTGAGGAACCTTCAGGCTATTTTCCATAATGGTTGTACCAATTTCTATTCCCACCAATAGTGCATAAGTATCCCCTTTTCTTCAACAGTGCATAAGTATCCCCTTTTCTTCACATCCTCATACTTCTTGATCAATACTAAGGGTTTATGAAAAAACATTTTCAGTGTTATCAAGTGTATAATACTGGAGAATGTAGATTTTATCCTTTAGTTACTGCAAAATCCTAGGGTGGCAAAGGTAATTCTAGTCCTTCTGGAGTATTTTGGATGCTGAACTTCTCTCTAGCCCTGAGTCAGTACAGCATTGTTGTTAAGAACAAGAGCCCTTGAGAAAGACTAAGGGGTTTGAATCTTGACCTTTGTCAAGTTATTTGACTTCTCTCTACCTCAGTTTCTTGATCTATAATTCTGAGATATTTATGTCTGTTGTTCTTCAAAAAACTCATCATTTTTATTTTCATCTCCTTCTAAGACTGTTTACTAGTAAATGCTTGCCCTTCTGCTTTTAGCTTCCATATCTTACAGCTTTTCTTTTGCCTCATTCTGATCTCCTAGTTTACTAAGTTATTTTTTTTGCTCTCTTCTGCTTCTTATATTATCCATTGAGTTACTTATTTCAGTGATTATTTTTTACCCCTAATATTTCATATTAGCTCTTTTTAGATAATTTTTGTTTGAATTTCATATTGAAAATACCTTTCCCTATTTCCCAAAGTATATTTTCATGCTTATTTTGAAAAATTGATACATTTTTTCAACACTTTGCTTCAAATGGCATATGGTGCCAGATTGTTGTCACACTAGGGATGGTGTGTCTGTGTGTGTGTGTATGTTGCATGTGTGTTTGCATGTGTGTTGGCCTGTAAGTTCCTGGAATTTGTTTCTTTTTCCTTTCTGTAGTTTCTGTGGATTGATTGCGGTGGGAGGGAGCCAGCACAGCCATGCTGATTCATGATCTTAGAAATCTTAGATCTTAGAAATCTTATCCGTTATATGGTGATATTAACAGTATGTACTTCATAGAGTTACTATGAAAACTAGATATTCTGTGTAAAGTTCTTAGAATAGTGTTAGCATGCAATTATACATTCCATTTAGCTTTAAAAAAATTTATAGAGAAGTGACTTGAATTCAGATCCTAGCTTTAGAAAACTGTTTTTGATAAGTTAAATATAGAGCTGACTAAGGGTAAAAAGGATATTGACCCATCTTTCAGACTTTGTGCTGTCCCAGAATTCTCTCACGTTGTCTAGTGTTGCCTGTCTCTATTATTGCAAAGAAAATAAGGAGGAAATGGTTGGTTTAACATTTTTTCGTATTTTGAAAATTTTCAAACTAGAAAAATATGATGGAAACTCATATACCCATCACCTAGATTTAGTAATTGTTAGTATTTTGCCACATTTTCCTCCTCTATTTTTCTGAAATATTTTAAGTTACACTTTTAAAATTATTTTTTAGAGAGAGTGTGAGTGGGGTGGGGGTAGGGGCAGAGGGAGAGAGAATGAATCTTAAGCAGGCTCCTTGCTAAGAGCAGAGCGCAGTGTGGGGCTTGATCTCACAACCCTGAGATCATGGCCTGAGCCAAAATCAAGAGTCAAATGCTTAACCAGCTGAACCACCCAGCTGAGCCACCCAGCTGCCCCAAATTATATGTATGTATTTAAATTATAAGATTATGATGCTTTACTTGTAAATATTACAATATAAATCTCTAAAGTATAAAGATACTTTAAAAATAGACATTTCTTATAACCACTATACCATAAAATCAATAACTTCTTAATTTCCTAACATCATCTAATACGATACCTGTATTCAGATTACTCCAGTTGTCTTGAATATGTCTTTTATAGCTCCTTTGTTCAAATCTGGCTCAGGTATACACAATATATTTGATTGTTGTGTCTCATTGTTATAGTCCTCTTAATTTAGTGTACTCATCTTCCCTCCATTCAGGATTTATTTCCTGTTGGGTATTTGAACTTCCATTTGTTATATATTCTGTAAACTGGAAATTAGACCCAAAGGCTTGATTAAATTCTTAGCAGGTATTTCTGGCAAGAATGTTTTATAGATAATGTGTAAAAAGATGTTAATATTTTTTAAAAATAGAGGATAAGGCAAAGTGTGAGGGAAAAGGAGTAATAAATATACATATCGAGTGCTTGTGCTATGTTCCTTTAAGTACACTATCTCGGGACGCCTGGGTGGCTCAGTTGGTTAAGCGGCTGCCTTCGGCTCAGGTCATGATCCCAGCATCCTGGGATCGAGTCCCACATCGAGCTCCTTGTTCGGCAGGGAGCCTGCTTCTCCCTCTGCCTCTGCCTGCCTCTTTGTCTGCCTGTGCTCTCTCTCTCTCTCTCTCTCTCTAACTAATAAATAAATAAAACCTTTAAAAAAATAAATACACTATCTCATTTAATTCTTACAATAACCCCATGAGTTACCAGTGGTATTATCCCTTTGTAGCAAGGGAATTGCTTCCAAGAGATCACTGAACTATTAAATGGCAAAGTTAGAATTCAAAAAGAGAAAGGGAAAAAGTCAGATAAGGCCATTTATCTTTACATAAACATAAAAAGTTTTACTAACAAATCACTTGCTCTCTGTTCCTCTATCTCTGGTAAAATAACAGCAACACATGACTTGACCTTCACATAAATAAATTGCTCTGGCTTATCATGCTCTCATTTTAGGCACTAAGAGGCATCCTTTTAAACATAAGCAAAAAAATTTTTTTAACATATATACCTTTGCAGAACAGGTAATAACTTACTGGTCCTTCTGTGACAGCCATATATCTAGGATTTTCTAGGACAGTTCTGATATCCCATAGTTTACCCAACATCAAATATCTCCTGAAATTTTTCATTAGAAAAGCTTGGTTAAAGTGTAAAACTTCTTTCTCTCTGTACAGTAATACATTGTTTCTTAAAGTATGTTTGTGGGGGAGTCTGCTTTATACCTTTAGAAAAGGTGTTGGAAGTAAGAGAAAGTAGTAAAGAATACCATTAGAACTCTTCTAGTTAGCTGACCAAGAGAAGAAAATATTTTAGTGAAGAGAAGGATTAAATTCTATCAGATGTTGCTGGTGGATCGACAGGATCAGGTCTGGGAATTGACTGTCAGATTTAGCAATGCAAAGGTCATCAGTAAACCTGGCACTGTGCTTATGTACTTCATGTGTAACATTTAATCTCCACAGAAGATCTTGTGAACTAGAAACTTATTAGGCCCATTTTACAGATCAGGATACTGAGATTCAAAAAGCTAACTTACTTCGGGACATAGGGCCAGTAAGTGTTAGAACTAGGATTTAAACCTAGTAAGACTGTAGGTCTGCACTGTCCAATACAAGAGCCAGCTACATGTGGTTACTTACATTTGCATTTAAATGTATTAAATTAAACTTCAGTTCCTCAGTTGCACTAGTAACATTTCAGGTGCTCAGAAGTCACATGTAGCTCCCGTTGGACAGCACAGACAGAACATTTCCATCATTGCCCAGAGTTCTGTTTAGCAGTACTCTAGAGCCTGTGAACTTAACCACTATACATAAAACCTCTCAATTTACATTATATGAAATTTAAAGTAAGTCTTGCCATTAAATTTTCCTCTGAAATTCAAAAGGCCGACGTGGGCCTTTTTATCAGATCAGTTGATTCCAAAAAAACTATATTGGTATTTATATTTCAGACAGCCTGGTCATGAAATTGTCTGTTGTAGAGAGAAACCTGGAAAGCAGGGCTCTATGTCCTTTCACTTTTTCCCATTTTCATTTAGGGGAGTTCAGAGGGACATAACTAGCACGTTGGCATGATCAGTGATCCTGAATTAATGTAAGATACTTGAGTGGCACAGTATATGTTAATATCCTAAAGTATGTTACTTGATTGGTTAGGTTGGCTGATTCAAATATGTCTTGTAACATTTTAGGAACAGTGGAAAATGTAGGATGTGATACTCTTAGGTGAATTAAGTAGGTGAATACCTCCTTCTGTCTCTTCAGTTACTGATGTTTTCATGACCAGGATTTTTACATCATATTCATTGCTTTGGACCCTTAAAGGAATATAAATTGCATGAGAGATTTGGACAATATAAGAATCACTAGATGACCTTATTTATATATTTTGCTTTTATTATTTTACCTTTTTTAATGTTTTCTTTCTTTAAAATGTAATCTGAACTACTAAGTATCTGCTTTCATTCCTATTTCATAGGTCTTCTATCTATATCCTTTTTATTAGCATTCCTATAGTTGAGTTAGAGGATGTTAACAATGTTATGAAATGAGATAATAAGAACTCCACATTGTATAGCATGAGAATCAAGTTCCCATTCGGGCTCTAATTAGAAAGCTGCAGCCTCTAGGTCACTACCATCCTGTAAAATCTTGACTGAAACTGTTTACCTCACAGTGAATGGCATGTGGCTTATGTAATAATTATAATGGATAACAGATTTTTAAAGGTTAAATGCTAAATATACTATCTAGTTCCTTGAATGTTAAATTAAGCAGAAAACATTCTTCTGACCAAAGGAGACTTTGGCTCTTACCTTCCACCCAAAGCAGTGTGGTAGGCCTGCCTTTTCCTTTCTTGAAAGTGACAAGTTCTGTAGTTGCCACTTTCTTATTTTCACCTTTAATTTGGGAATCTGGATATGTTTATAAATGGTCTTTGGGGAAAGTGTGTGCTCTTGACCTAAAAATTTGATATGAGGTGGTATGTGAACTTTATTCAGTATCTCTCTAGTTACTTATCAAGTATGTTGCCTTCCCCCCCCCCCCAATGTAGTTTGGGAAAAAACAGGCTTCAAATTTGAAAGTAAAAACTTTTTTTTATCCCAGAATATTAAGTTTCTTTACTAAAAATCTAGACTTATTGAAGTAATAAAAGGAATTTTATTCATAGCTTTTTGAGTGGGTGTTGTGGCACTTAAGTATTCCAGTGGCATTTTATTTCCAGATATTATAGAACTCAAATTCAAAGTGATGGCAAGCAAAATATTTTGAAAAATGGCAACCCCCCACCCCCACCCTCAGGCAAAGACTTAATTGTTTTTAAAATCTTATTTTCAAGGTTGAATTTCAGGATTTATTAGATGGGAATTTTTGTCAGCTTGCCAAACACTTTAAACTTCTAAATAAATTAACTTAAACTTTTAATTTATCATTAATTTTGTCTTAATTAAACTAATCGTTTTTAAAGTTTAATTTAATGTAGCTGTTAGCTAGAATAGAGACCCTGCTTTTTCCCAGCTTGTAAGCTTTTTCACTTATTGAAGGAAAAATAAAGTTTAGACAAAGAAAAGGTACACATTTGGATATAATTTAAACCTCATTTTCACGACTGTTGGCCTAGGGATTATAGATTCTGTTCCAGTATTGTTTTCAATAATAGTGTTGCTATAGCAACTATTAAATGCATGCTTCAAAGAGAAGAAACAAAAAAACCTTTCCACCGATTGTGTTGTATATTGAGATGAAATTGTTCTTTAACATAAATAATTTGCTCTAGACTTTGCAAAACGGTTTTTCCCAAGGAAGTATTCTGAGAATCCTGTTACACTTTATTCTTTTTTTGCTGTCTTAATCTCATCTGCTTTTTGTATTAACAATATGCTATATTATTAATTTACAAAGGGAAAGATGTAAAAACAGTTTATATCAGAAATTCTGTATCTTCTTTCTGTTATTTGTGTCTTATATAGCACTCTAGAGAATAGAAAGATTTTTGGCCTCCTGCCTCTGAACTATATAAATGAGTCTTGTTCTTATAAAAGTCAGTTAACACATGTAATATCTTTTCTTTGTTAAAATGAAGATTGTGGTAAACATACTTAAGTCCTTGAGCATTATTGGCATAGTTATTGTATGAACAAGTAGTTGAAATACACTAAAATTTGTCCTTTAGCTATTTTGTTGCAGATTTAGTAATAATGAAGAACTGTAAGTGGCCTAAATATTAATAAACCCTTAAATAGGAGAATAGTTAGATTATAAGGTTTATCTATATAATTTGTAAGCACTTACAACTGTTAAAAATGATGGTTTGTGTATAACACCCAGTGCTCCATGCAATCCATGCCATCCTTAGTACCCATCACCAGGCTCACCCATTCCCCCACTCCCCTCAATGAATCATGGAACACTACATCAAAAACTTATGATATACTGTATGGTGACTAACATAGCACATAAAAAATGTGGTTTGTATTTTATGTAAAATGATGTCTGTGGAAAGCTACTAATTCAGAAAGGTGGTTTCAGCACTATAGTACAATCCCATTTTTATGTAAAAGCATGTATGAGTGTGAGAGTAAAGTAAATGTTTGGAGAAATATATGACAGGTGGTGCCATTAGTTATCTCTAGGTTTTATAATACGAAGTTATCATTGTTTCCTTAAGTGTTTTTAAAAAAATCTTTGAAAAGAAGGGAGCATCTGTAGCCAGTAGAAACAGTTTGAATGGTTTTTTCATTTGGTGTTAGGAGGGAGCTATAGTTCTAGGAAAAGGGTCCAGAAATTTTTAATGACATACAATAAAGTCACATGCAGTTTTCCTCTGACTTGTTGGCATTTTAGTTGACTGTGGGTCAAAGGAACATTATTGCTGAGCCTCTTCCATAATATGACCTTAGTAAGACAATCATGTTTGACTTGAGAGGATAGATCTTAAATCTGAAATTGGTGAGAAGACATTAAAATGTTTTGGAAGTTGTGTTTCCTAAAATGAATGTCTCCTGAAAATGAAAGTGGTAAAATAGTTCATATCAGGTTTAGGCTAAGCATGAACTGGTTTTTCACAGGTTTGTGTCTGAGAATTGTGTTTGCTTCAGTTTTTATATTTTCTTTTATTTAAAAAATCAATTAAAATTTTTTATTAAAAAAAAAACTTCAAAAAGTACAGAAGTGTTAAAAGTGAGGGAAAAAATAGACATACTTGGCTTTTTTCCACCCCAAAATCCTTCAGGGTACTCTTTTTTATTTTGAGTACAGATCTGGGAAATGGAGGAACTATGCCTCACGAAAACATTCTTTATAGTGTGATAGAATGATCACTGGATAGAAGTCTGGAAATTCAACTTCTAGTCCTAGCTAGTCTGAGCTGTGAGATTGGAACAAGTTACTTTGCCTCTCTGGGCATGGGTTTCTACCAGTTCCAAGATGATAAGTTTGGACTTTGAAATTATAGGATGATAAGGACTGACTTGATACAACTTTCTGATAGTTCCGACATTTTTTAAAGGGTATAAAGGAGGGTGTGTGTGCATGCCTGCACATGCACACTGCATACATGCGTCTCTGGAAAGGCTTTTCTCTCTAATCATAAAAGAGTAATTAATGTATGAACTCTGGTGTTTATAATTGAGAAATAAACACTGCACTTAACTGACATAAGATTTATTTCCAAAGAATTGGGTGTTTCATCCATTTCTGCTATTCTCATATCATCCTGTTATACAGTGAATGGAGAGGATTTCATTTTGTTTAACTGACAGCCATAGCTAAATTATTATTCATTGTTACAGAGAGAATCAGTGGCACAGCTAAACGTAAATCATTTCCTAGCACACAATTCTCTTGGTCTTTCCCTTAGGTTGCTTTCTTAGAGAAATTAAGTTATTTTTTACTATAGTTAAGAACATCACTTATTGCTAGACAGAAGTAAAATTAGGGACTATCCGTAGGACATTTCTACCTTGTAATTTATTTGGTATTTTGTAGAATAGTTGACTTTTCTAACTGTATTTGGCATGGTCACTTGCTAAAAATATAAGTCATTGTTACCTGGTTTTATTCTAAACCTCTCTCTTGAGTCATAGTTGGGGGGGGGTAAACATGGGAGAAATATATCTGAAGAAGCATTATCTTTTCATAGAATTTAATTTCATTTGGCCTCTCTGCCTACCTGGTCAATAACTTTGAGCTTTGGAGATCTGTCTAGTGATGATAAACCTGTTTTATATTGCATAGGCATGGGAAGTCAGCTTTGATGACAGATTTCTACACTGGTGTAGAAGAGAAATGTTTAGCTAGTGTTTCAAAAGAACTAAACCTGTTAGCATCTGTGTATTTCACCATTTAGCTTTCTTGAGCCCTCTCCTTTGTATGGTCCTCTAATGTTTTCGGTTTTCAACAAAAGAAATAGTATATCATGTCAAAATGAAGTATAAAATCACAATTACAATTATATTCATTAATGAAATCAATTCCTCTAATCTTATGGAATGATGAAATATTTGAAGTATTTATTAGGGTAACAAGATAAAGAGTTGTTTAAAAGATACCAAATATTCTGATTATTTGGAATTAATGTCAGCATTTCCTATTGTACAGAAGAAATCATAGGGCTTCATGAATTGAATTTTTCAACTTGAATTTTTCAACTTCTGTTATTTAACAGAAATTTGAGTTCCTACCATGTGTCATAATACTCTGGGGGTCGATGAAGATGTAAAGACAGAATCATTTTCACGTGTGGGATTTGTCTATGCTGAAACTTAGGAAGGCACTAAGCATTACAAGATGTAGATTAAATTTAAATTTAATGGACTTATACTTCTGCAACCTTTCCTTTGCTCTGTAATTATGTTCCTTCACTAGATTCACACTCAATTTAGAAAGTGTGTTCTAAGAGAACTTGATGTTACAAGCTATGAAAAATCCTTTTGTAAAGTGAATTAATTTGCCTTTTATACATTCAGGTTTTCATCTGTTATTTCTTAATAAAGAGCTTGGGAGTATTTTAATTTCTTATTAGCAAGTAACATCTGTGGTTCACTTTAACCCCCTTCTCCCAGTCTCTCTTTGTCTCTCTCTCATAATCATAATTACACAAAGCAGGAGTTTGGTTGTTCTTACTAAGTATATAAATGATCCCAAGTTTTAAGCTTTTAATTTTTTTAACCGTAAAAGACTGACTTAACAGTCAGAAAAAGATAATTATTATATGCTCTCCCTGATATGAGAAAGTTGAGAGGCAACATGGGGGGGTTGGGGAATAGGAAAGGAATACATGAAACAAGATGGGATCAGGAGGGAGACAAACCATAAGAGATTCTTAATTTCACAAAACAAACTGAGGGTTGCCAGGGGGAGAGGGGTAAGGGAGAGGATGGTTGGGTTATGGACATTGGGGAAGGTATGTACTATGGTGAGTGCTGTGAAGTGTGTAAACCTGGAGATTCACAGACCTGTACCCCTGGACTAATAATATATTATATGTTAATAAAAAATATTTTAAAAAGACTGACTTAAGACGCTATGACTTAAAAAAAAACCCACTGTAACAATAACATGATAAACTGCCTATCAGTTTAAATTTGACCTATGCATCTTTACAATGTAATTTATAATTGACCTTTCTACAGTTGAAATATAAGGACTCTATGTTCTACTGCAACTTTCCTGTAGCTGTTTAGATTAATTTAGGTTTGCTTTTTGTTAGTATAGTGGCTGGAGGCCAAAGTAATTGTGATAGAAATAAAGTTGATAAATAGGTACAAATGGGAGTAACCATAATTTTTAACACAAGCATCCAATGTAATCTCTGATTTAAGCAGACTTATGTTAGCATTTATTATCAACTCAGAACGAATACAAAACAAAATGCATATGAAAAAAATAGGGGGCGCCTGGGTGGCTCAGTGGGTTAGAGCCTCTGCAGTCGGCTCTGGTCATGATCTCAGGGTCCTGGGATTGAGCCCCACATCGGGCTCTCTGCTCAGCAGGGAGCCTGTTTTCCCCTCTCTCTCTCTGCCTGCCTCTCTGCATACTTGTGATCTTTGTCTGTCAGATAAATAAATAAGATCTTTAAAAAAAAATTAGAAAAAAGTTGGAGAAAAAACCTCACAAAAACTACATTTAAAATATGCTTATATAAAACATTGTTTTCTAGGAAGTTCTTACATAAGAGGCTGGTGTTGCATGTATTATGACTGTTTTCTAAGTAATTTATATCCCATGTATCAGAAATATGTGTAGTAGCCAGTGTTTAGTTTCTAGTCTGACAGTAGACCGAAGAACTATGGAGATAGGGTCCAGACAGAAAAAATAATTCTCTGTGATTTTAACCCCTCTAAACAGGACACCATACTTGCAGAACTTCTACAGATACATAAAGAACACATTGTAGGATATCATGAACATGATTCTCTTTTGGACCACAAAGAAGAAGAAGAGTTGACTGAAGAAGAAAGAAAAGCAGCTTGGGCTGAGTATGAAGCAGAGAAGAAGGTAGTTCATTGAAAATGCTTTTGGTTTTTGTTTTTGTGTTAGTCATTTGAAAAGGCAGTGAGTAAGAAAAGGGTCACATTTGGAACAGGTAATAATAATAGGGAGTCTTTGGGAACAAAGCCCCCAAATACGAGTCTATTTATAGGCTTTGGTTACCTTTGGTGGTAGAGTGGGAGGAAAGGAAAGAAGAAAATAGTTTCCACTTAAAGAGTAGTAACCCCAGTTCTGCTTTGCACTTGCTCAATTGAGAGATTAGTGGGAAGCTGTATATTTAGTATCACTTAACTCCCATCAACACCCTCACTCTAGTAACAGACATGCAGGAGCTTAGAGTTTGGAGGTAGGAGGAAATGTTTCTTTGACATGTGTACCATGAAATCAGAATTTTGACTGAATGTCAGAACACAAAAATATTCCATTATTGGACATTAATATCAGTCTCCAACAGCAACTTTATTTAAAATAGTTCCATGTCTGTTTTAAACACCACACCACTAGAGGAAAAATTCGCCTGAACATGGGAAACCTTATCCTAATACCTGAATTCTTTTTAAACTCCTAACTCATTGTACCAAACTTCTTTAACGTTAATGTGATGTTAGGAGTCTCATTAGAATTCTCTGAGTTGCCCCATTCTGTGGGAATTATCAGAAAAAAGAATACACCTTCAGGGGTTAAAGCTTTCCATGTAATAAGATCTTGGTTTCGGGTGAAAAGGGTGTTTATTTGTGTGTGGAAGAGTGTTAATAATTTCTTAGATCTGAGAATATGGAATCTTTTCTAAACCAGTAAGTGATGTAGAATTTCAAGTTTTAAATCACAGTGTGGAAAGTGCATAATTTTTTGTTTTTAGGGACTGACCATGCGTTTCAACATACCAACTGGGACCAATTTACCCCCTGTCAGTTTCAACTCTCAAACTCCTTATATTCCTTTCAATTTGGGAGCCCTGTCAGCAATGAGTAATCAACAGCTGGAGGTATGTTGTGAAGTACAAAAGTAGTTTAACATGAATTAAAGGCATTCAAGTACCCTGTTGTTGAGGGTTCCCTATGCAGGAGTATCACATTCTCCAAAAGATTACCTCTGAATAGACCAAGAAATTTTTCTTTTATTTCTTGACCTTTTTGAACCATCACAGTATAGTAAAGTGTAGTTTGTTCCGAGCACAAGAGAATTAGGCCTTGAATTCATGTTCTTTGAATTATTTTAATTAAGGAACAATAGGGCAATTGACTGGCTAGGGAAATAGCACTTTCTTCAGTTATAAAATACTTTGAATCAACAAATTAACTTGGTAATGTTTGAAAATAGGATATATACATCTATATTCTGATGCAATGTAGATGCACCATTGGGTATATGATAATGTCCGGCATTATAAAGTAAGTTATTTAAAACTAGAACCAATTATGAGGTAAATAAGAAAGATTAGGTTTTATTATACCAATTATGTAATAACTTAATTGAATCTGTGGTTTTCTTTTGAAAATGTTCTTTTGGAGTCATTTAAATTAATAAACTATTGATGCAAACCCTAACTTTTATCTTCCTAACAGAACCCTCACTGATAAGGTCTACCCACTGTATTGATGCTGCATTTGCTGCTTTTCAATTATTTGAAGAGTTTTAAAACCAAGTTCTATAAATGGGCAAAAGGAAGGATCCCTATACTTTATAACCATGTGTTTTTATACGTCCTGTATAACATTTCTTGCATTCTTCTAGGACCTCATTAATCAAGGAAGAGAAAAAGTTGTGGAAGCAACAAACAGTGTGACAGCAGTGAGGATTCAGCCTCTTGAAGATATAATTTCAGCTGTAGTAAGTTAATCGGCAGTTATCTTACTCCAACTTGATAATTTTTGTCATGTGTTCCCCCTGTCCCAGCCCTTTTGTTTTTATTTTTAATTGTTGTTTGCTTCATTCCTTCTGTGGGGAAAACAACATGATTCTTATAACTTAATTTGCAATAGTAAAATACTATTATACTAAAATAATACTAAATAAATACTTTTAGTATACTAAAATACTAAAATAATAGTGCTGAGCTGTAATTCAGCATTTTTACCTAAATGTTGGCACAAAAGAGAAATGGGTGCTATCCCAAATGATTGGGAAATCAATCAGTCATAGAAATGTGTATGTTGTTTACATAAACATATTTTATCAGTTACACAAATTAAATCCAAGTAGTTTCTTTCCAGAAATAGCCAAACCTTGTACAACAGTGGATAACTTAGTACCCTGCTTTTACATCCTTGTTTTCTTTAGAAAAGAATAAAGGAAAGGAGGGGGAAACCTTTTAAAATCCTGAATATTTTTGAGTACCTTAATTATTTTTCCTCCATTCTACTGCAATAGGAAGTAAATGGAACCTTTTTCTTTTAGTGGAAGGAAAACATGAATCTCTCAGAGGCCCAAGTACAGGCATTAGCATTAAGTAGACAAGCCAGCCAGGAGCTTGATGTTAAACGAAGAGAAGCAATCTACAATGATGTATTGACAAAACAACAGATGGTAAGAGTCCCACTATCTCTTAAGTTATATCCAGTTTTCTTGAATTTATAATAATGTGTTTGTGTGACATCTGCGTGACACCTTCCCTCATATGGATGGATGACTGGTCATTGTTTTTTCCTGAAAGAAATTTTCTCAGAAATCATAATGATTGTCAAATAAAGGTAATACCTGGGTTACAGGGTTACAAAAGAGCAACAAATTGCTGATGGGTCTCCTTGAAGATTGTGTAGGATCTTGTCCACATAGTTTTATTTTTTGTGTATTCTGGACATCTAAAAAGGGATTTTTGCCAGACTTTTACCATATTTACCATTTTTGAACAATAAGGATACTTTTTAATATATTTAATTTGAGATTTTTAAAAAGTGGAGCTATAAATGATATATGTTACAGGTTCCTACTAAATTATATAATTCTTTGAAATACTAGCATATTCCAGGGGCACCTGGGTGGTTCAGTTGGTTAGGCGGCTGCCTGCAGCTCAGGTAATGATCCCAGGGGTCCTGGGATCGAGCCCCACGCCGGGCTCCCTGCTCAGCAGAGAGCATGCTTCTTCCTCTCCCTCTGCCTGCCTCTCTCTTCAAATAATTGCCTGTTTGTGCTCTCTCTTTCTTTCTCTCTCTCTCTGTCAAATAAATAAAATTTTAAAATCTTTAAAAATAAAATAAAAGACTAGCAGCGTATTCCAGGACCTTTGATCATTTTTCCCAGGATAGTTGTTTGCCAGCCATTTGCCTTTCACTGGGAAATTTCGATTCTTGACTCCAGGGAATCAGTTTCTGTGGCATGAATTTTACTTAGAAAGCACTGTAGAATTACTGATTTCTTAGATTATTTTAGGAAATTTGAGACACTCCGGGTAGGAATTATTCCCACTGCAAGTGCTTTTTCCCTTCGGTATTTGTCACTAAAAATGTTTGTCATCATGTGAAATATTTAAAAGAACGAAGAAATGAGATTTGACAAAAAGTGCTGTAACTAATACTTGAAACTAATCATAGTGTAAGACAGGTTACTATGGCAACTAACCTAAATGCTGCTTACAAGACTATTAATACAATAGTCAAGTCATTAAGAGAATTTAGCCCTCAATGGTGTTACTAACTGGTTTCTACAGTAATGGTCCTGTGAATGCTTCAAATTAGTAATGGTGATAACAATAATGTGTTTTCCTTTTGGTATGGTATACCCTTAACAAATTGATTTTAACTTAAAACTTGATACCTGCCTCTTTGAGATAGGTCATGCACTTGTAACAGCTCCCTTTTCTCTCGTTAGTTAATCAGCTGTGTTCAGCGAATACTTATGAACCGAAGGCTCCAGCAGCAGTACAATCAGCAGCAACAACAACAAATGACTTATCAACAAGCAACACTGGGTCACCTCATGATGCCAAAGCCTCCAAATTTAATCATGAATCCTTCTAACTACCAGCAAATTGATATGAGAGGGATGTATCAGTCAGTAGCTGGTGGTATGCAGCCACCACCCTTACAGCGTGCACCACCCCCAATGAGAAGCAAAAATCCAGGACCTTCCCAAGGGAAATCAATGTGATTTTGCACTAAAAGCTTAAAGGATTGTTAAAATCATAGAAAGATCTTTTATTTTTTTAGGAATCAATGACTTAACAGAACTCAACTGTATAAATAGTTTGATCCCCTTAAATGCCAATCTTCCATATTAGTTTTAATTTTTTTAATAGGGCATACCATTTTTTTCCTGACATTTGTCAGTGATGTTGCCTAGAATCTTCTTACACACATTGAGTACAGAAGATATTTCAAATTGTTTTCAGTGAAAACAAGTCCTTCCATAACAGTAACAACTCCACAGATTTCCTCTCTAAATTTTTATGCCTGCTTTTAGCAACCATAAAATTGTCATAAAATTAATGAATTTAGGAAAGAATACAGATTTATATATTCGTTCTTTACATATAAAAACACACAGCTGAGTTCTTAGAGTTGATTCCTCAAGTTATGAAATACTTTTATACTTAATCCATTTCTTTATTAAAATGATTGAAATGGTTTTAATGTTCCTTTGACTAAAGTCTGCAACTGGGCTCCTGCTGTATCATCTCTGTGAGTGAAAGTTAGAAACTTAAGGGTTATCTTTGACACAGAATTGTGTGCAATATTCTCAAATACTACTGCTCTAAAACTTGGAGGAGTCTTTCAGTTATCTTAGCATTGTATAAACAGCCTTAAGTATAGCCTAAGAAGAGAATTCCTTTTTCTTCTTTAGTCTTTCTGCCATTTTTTATTTTCAGTTATATGTGCTGAAATAATTACTGGTAAAATTTCAGGGTTGTGGATTATCTTCCACACATGAATTTTCTCTCTCCTGGCACTAATATAAAGCACATCTCTTAACTGCTTGGTGCCAGTGCTAGTGCTTCATCCTGTTGCTGGCAGTGGGATGTGGACTAACAAAACCAAGTTCTAGCATTTTAGGAGGTTAAGGATGATGATGTGGTTTTAGGGTCACACCCTGTTTTATAAACAATATCAAAATGGCAGAACCATTGCTGAATTTTTAAGTTCACATGAGGAATGTGCTTTAATAATTCCCAGTACTGTCAGTATTGTGAAATGATTCCTCTGAAAGATAAGGATCACTGGCTTTTGTGCTCTTCCTCTTTTCTGTCATCATCATGTTCTTTTCCCCCAACTTACCTATGTTATTTTAAATAAATTGCATTTCAAAGTTCGATTTTTTTTTTAGTTTAGATCTGTGAGGCAATTTTTTTTATCAAAATTAGTTCATCTAATACCCTTCTTTGAAGTTTTACTAGAAAATCATTACATTGTTTTTCTTAATCCAGGCCTATAAAAATGACCTATAAGTTTATTCATGTACAGTTTGACTGCTTGAACTTTTTGAAGAAAAAAAATTGTTAGACTATGGGAGTCAACATGGCAAAACCATTTTGAGGTGGTGTTGTAACAGGTAATGGAAATAGCTAAGGAATTTCATTAAAAAAAGTTGGGTGGAGGAATTGCTGTAGGTATCACTGGATTAGAATGAGTTTAACATTAGCTAGAACTGCTTTGAGTTACTTGGATTATTAAAGATTTCCATTTTTATCTTGAAAGAACTAGTGGTAAACATCTAAGAGCACTAGGTTTGTGATACAGAATTTATGAGGTTAGGTGGATCCATTTCATCCCCCTCACTTTACCATGGTGAGTTATCACTAATAAATCCCATATATTTGGATATTGTGCCAGCCATATAGTTAAATTTATTGAATTGGGGTTGGGGGAGATGTGTGTTTACTCCAGAAGAAATGAAAAAGACAAGATCTACGAGATAAATATTTGAAGGCAGTACACTCTGGCCAACTGTTGTCAGTTGGTATTTCTACAAGTCCAGAATACCTTAAACCTGATTTACTAGACCTGGGAATTTTCAACATGGTCTGATTACTTGCTCAAAGACATGGATGTAGAAATTTTAGGCAACCTTCTAAACTTTTTTCACCGTGGATGAAACTATGACTTAAAGAATAATACATAGAAAGGATTAATTGGAACTAAGAGAGTTTGAAATAAAACTTGGACCACTTTGCATACACTCTTCTCACTTGACATTTTAGCTACATAATATGTACTTTGAGTATAACATCAAGCTTTAACAAATATTTAAAGACAAAAATCACATCAATAAGATACTAAAAGGCTCATTTTTATATTTGTTTTAGATGTTTTAAATAGTTGCAATGGCTTAAAAAATGACGATTTAAAATGTTGCTTGTAATACAGTTTTGCCTGCTAAATTCTCCATATTTTGTAACCTGTTTTATTTCTTTGGGTGTAAAGCGTTTTTGCTTAGTATTGTGATATTGTATATGTTTTGTCCCAGTTTTATAGTAATGTTTCAGTCCATCATCCAGCTTTGGCTGCTGAAATCATACAGCTGTGAAGACTTGCCTTTGTTTCTGTTAGACTGCTTTTCAGTTCTGTATTGAGTATCTTAAGTACTGTAGAAAAGATGTCACTTCTTCCTTTAAGGCTGTTTTGTAATATATATAAGGACTGGAATTGTGTTTTTAAAGAAAAGCATTCAAGTATGACAATAATACTATCTGTGTTTTCACCATTCAAAGTGCTGTTTAGTAGTTGAAACTTAAACTATTTAATGTCATTTAATAAAGTGACCAAAATGTGTTGTGCTCTTTATTGCATTTTCACAGCTTTGAAAATCTGTGCACATATTGTTTCATAGAAAATGTATAGCTTTTGATGTCCTATTTAATGGTGATTCTTTTGCACATTTAGTTATTTAATATTGGGAGGTCAAAAAGTTCGGTTTTTGAATGTTATGTACTAAATTCTGTAAAAGGAGATATCTAACCTCAAAAATAATTTACATACCAGGAAGCCTATGTGTGTTTGTGTTAGTTTTGGTTGTCTCTTTGTAATCCAGCACCATTTCCTGCTTCCCAACAGTTGCATCACTCATTTAAATCAAGCAGGGCTATCAATCCACACTTGATAGGAAAGCTGCTTATTACCCTCCTGAAGCCATAGCAGGTTAATGGAAGCCTTTATTACCTGGCCTCCAAAGAAGCTGAATATTTTGTAGTCTTCCCTTAGCTATGCCCATTTTCCCTCTATCACAAAATCAGATACTTAACATCTGTGCCCCAAACAAAACTTTAAGATAATCACTTACCTATCTCAGTACCATTGTTTCCTTTGAGGGTGGCATGTTGTGAAGCTATAGGTATCTATTCTAACAGTAAATTAGGTCATTCTTTTAAATGCTTATTTCACTAAAAATTACGTTCAGATTATTCCCATCTTATTTCACTAGACTTAATCTCAAGTGACTTTAAGCTATCTCCACATCAAATCTACCCTTAGAAATGAAAATTCCTCCACCATGGATTTTTTTTTCAAGTCTGTAATCTGTGCCAATCCCAAAGGAGTTACCAAATTTCAGAAATGCTTTTTGTCTGTGCAACATTTTATATATGCTGTTATATGGAGGTGAATAAAAATTTAAAATCCAAAATATATATTGTTTCTAAGCTCAATATCTGCTAGGTAATCAAACTCAGCACACATTACTCATGTTGAATATAATAATGGAATGGCCCCACCAACCCCCCACCTAAGAATTTTACTCCCCAGAGTATGTACTGCCATAAAATTCCTTTACGATATATACTGCCACCCTCTCTGGGGAGTAACCTTCCTGTCACCGTTGTGTCTATTTGGTTAACTAAAGCAATCACCCTTTTCTCTCACTTGAGAGAGCTTTCTGGTAGTGACCGTTACATACATTCACCAAGGAAGACAGCATATAAATCGAGGCCTTTATTAAAGATAATGAGGATAAAGCTGTAATGGAAGGAATGAAAGAGTGAGACAAACCCTAAAATACAGCAGGCCCACTTTAATACTCAGAACTACCACATAGTCCAAGCAATCTCCACTCTGCAGCACTCCTCCAAATTCACATCATTCTGCTCTCACTTTCTCCCTTATAGAAACATAAGGGAGGAGAATTGGCTCCAGTCTCCTTTAATCATATCAGATGAGAGACTTCTACCTGTTGACTAGACTGAGCCCTCTCCCTATAGTCCTCACATCAAATACATGTTAGTTTTCAAGAAAGGTGAAGAGATGACATGAGATGCAAAGACAGGATTTGTTTTAGGTATATGAAGAGAAAGCGTAGTATTAAAAGGAATAAAGGTGGGGTGCCTGGGTGGCTCAGTGGGTTAAAGCCTCTGCCTTCAGCTCATGTCATGGTCTCAAGGTCCTGGGATCAGGCCCCATATTGGGCTCTCTACTCAGCGGGGAGCCTGCTTCCCCTTCTCTCTCTGCTTGCCTCTCTGCCTACTTGTGATCTCTCTGTGTCAAAATAAATAAATAGAATTTTTAAAAAAGGAATAAAGGTAGGGATAGGTAAAGACAGACTAGATTGAAGTGGATTAATCAAGGATCTTGAAATCCTGAATAATTTCAATATGAGGATAACGGGTTTGTGACATCTGGTGGATGTGTTCAAAGCAGCAATAAATTTGGGCAGAGATAATTTGAATGGCTTAAAATACAAAGTGAAGGGAGATGGGAAGATAATCCAGGCATTCAGTGACAAGACTATAGATAATTTTAAGGAAAAAATCATTAGGGTTTATATAGGTGAACTTAAATTGCAAGAAAAAACTGTTACTTCCTACCCTTACCCAAGGAGCCAACTTTCTTCAGGATTTCAGTTTTTATGTGCAAAATTTCGCTTACTCTTTTTGATTACCCTTTCAAGCCTAATGATAAAGCCCTTAGTGGCATTCCTGTTCTTAATTTTTAATTACTCCTAACTATACCCTTACACATATGTACAGAAAGTAATCCATTTAAGTTGAGTGTAATTCTGTTTCTTTCCTCAAGCTAATTCCTCAAAGGGCTAAATCCATTCTGTTTAGTTTTTCCTAAGACCCACCCATTTCAAAGTGCTAGTATATGTTAATATATTTGTAAGTTGCCTTTGGTATTTTCCAAAATGCCTTGTGGTTGTTATCTGTTAGCCTGTATACAACGTATTGTGAAAGAAGTGAGAATAATTACATTCTCCTCATGACAGTTAAGATAAGAGTAAAAACAAAAAATTCATTGCACCCTGGAGTCAGAAAACATTAGTTACTTAAGTTACCTGGGTCTTTATATCGCATTTGGAAAATAGGACTATAATAACTTTCCTGAAGGCAGGAGCCTGGACCAGGTGATTTCCTAAGGTACTTTTCAGCTTCAAGAGTTAGGGTTTAACTCCGAGCAAAGCACTATTTGAAGTCAAAAGGCAATGGGTTTGTCTAAGATTACATGGTAAGATTGTGAACAGAATTAGAAATCCCTTGCCTTTGGTTAACGCTCTCCCAGACTAAGGTATACCTTTTCTTTTCCTCTGTTTAGAAAAATGAAAGGTCTGACAGACATTTTAATAAAGCAGATAAATCAAGTCACAATGGGCTCTAATTACCACTTCCACAGCTGTAACCTCCTTTATCTTTTGCCCAGAAGCACTCCCAGAGCTGTGTTTCTTACTGCCTCTACAACTCAGAAAATGAAAAACCATATTTAAGGATGATTCTTATACCCTTGTTGCCTGATTGGTTTATATACACAACAAAACATGAAGGTTAAATATAACTCAGTTTCTGTAAAGTCAGCTTTTAATGATAACTTCCTATTGTATTCATAGCTATAAAGCCCAAATTAGGCCAATGTTTAAATTGGTCTAGGTGAAGTTTATAGTAACAATATTTGTTTATATTGACTCTTAAAAGTCACCACACATATGACATACTTTTTACATATTTTATAAAAAATATTTACATATTTTATAAAAAAATCTTGCGACAAAAACTAATAGAAGAGTAAAATAGTAATCTTTTTTTCTATAGCTGCTTGTCCTGACACGCTGGTAGCAAAGTAGGTAGAAGACTGTGTCTAGCATGCTGAATACATTTCAATGGAAACAAAATCAAACTTAAAAAAAAAACATGGCTAGTTATACATCATCTGAGGTCTTGTTAGTTCATTACCAGCCCTTGGTAGGCTTTCAGCTATAGAGCATGGAGGCTTTAGTGTTGCAGGCTTGCTTGAATACTACCTTTAGTAAAGTAAACCTTTTGTTAGCAAGTTTTCCCAACTTCTCTTCCCTTATCTTGCACACTCTACTGGATGTGTAGGCTCAAGTGAAGTGCCCACCTGCATTTTTTTCCCTTTTACCTCTTCAAATGGTCTCCTCCACCCTATTACATGTACATGTACCTGTTAGATTCTAATGCTTCAGAGGGGGGCACTTACAGAATTATAGAAAGCTAGAGTTAGTTGGGGGATAGCCCAGCCATCTCCCTTAACAATCTGGAAAACAAAGGCCCAGAAAGGGAAAGAAGTTCAAGGGTAACCAATGTCTTCTAGCTTCTATTCCACTTCTCATTCTATTCCATTCAGATGCCTGCTATTACACTTGAATTCCAATTAATTTTTTCAGTCTGCCAGACCACATGAAGTAAATTTTCAAAGTACCTAATATTGAACTAAGCTTTAAAATGGAAAATGTTTATGGGAAGTAAAGGAATATGTGGACCAAAATGAAAGGGAAAATGGGAAGACCCCTGACATCCCCAAGCTTTTAATATTGTATCCAAGGTGTTGGCTTCAGGACTTTGTTCCAGAGGGATATTTAATTTGTTTAAAAGGTTCTTTCACCATAGTCAGCAAAGTTTAGTCCAAAGGGATCTAGAAGCACTGTTCCACATTCCAGTTCTTAGTGTCCTTCAGTGCCAAGGATGGAATCATTCAGCCTTCTTCAAAGGAGGCAGGTTAATGTACCAAGTACTATAAAATCTATTTCAAATGAGAAATGCTGCTGTATTCACAAGGAACAAGATAGAAAACTCTGTGTTAGTGTAGTGATCTTGGTCAGGATAGTGGAAACTACTCAAGTTATAAGGATATGCTATAAGGACCATGAATAGTTTTTTGTATTTCCAAAGAACTGAAAAAACCCAGCAGAATGATTTTGATATACTAGAATTTGAGGGCCTGGTTCTATCCATGTGAATTTAGACAAGCTCCTTTACCTCTCTGAGTCTTCACTCACAAGGCAATAAAGATTTATTGAACACATTATATGTAAATCACTATGATTAGCCACTTTTGTAATTCCTATTTTACAAATGAGGAAACAGGTTAAAAATAATTAAATTATTCACCCAGTGTCTTACACCTAACTGGAAGAGGCAGGATTCAACAATATGTATCACATTCTATGTTTTTGCAAATGAATGAGCTTGCAAACATTTCTGGAACTGTGATTTAATCTCAGCCTTTAAAAAACCACTTAGAGGGGTGCCTAGGTGGCTCAGTGGGTTAAAGCCTCTGCCTTCGGCTCAGGTCATGATCCCAGGGTCCTGGGATCGAGCCCTGCATCAGGCTTTCTGCTCAGGAGGGAGCCTGCTTCCCCCTCTCTCTCCCTCTGCCTGCCTCTCTGCCTACTTGTGATCTCTGTCAAATAAATAAATAAGATCTTTAAAAAAAACAAATTAGGTTTTACTCTGAAATACATTAAAAAAAAACCCACTTAGAGGGGCAGGAGCAATAAGGCAGAGGAGTAGGAGACCTAAATATCATCGGGTCCCAGGAATTCAGCTACATAGTTATCAAACCATCTGAACACCTACAAACTCAACAGAAGATTGAAGAAAAGAAGAGCATCAATTCTAGGAACAGACAAACACTTGCTGGAAGGAAGGACAAGGGGAGAAGTGAATCTGAGCTGATCGACAGGAAGAGAGACCACGGGGGGAGGGGCCAGATCCCTGCAAGCAGTAGAGCAGCGGAGCACAAAATCAGAACTTTTAGAAGTCTGCTCCCCTGAGGGACATCG
>RCUC01016134.1:50000-57422 GCA_003697995.1 Taxidea taxus jeffersonii
TCTATGAAAAACCCACAGAAAATATGTTTCTGAATGGGGAAAAATTGAGAGCTTTTCTCTGAAGATCAGGAACATGGCAGGGATGTCCACTATCACCACTGCTATTTGACATAGTACTAGAAGTCCTAGCCTCAGCAATCAGACAACAAAAAGAAATTAAAGGCACCCAAATCAGCAAAGAAGAAGTCAAACTCTCACTCTTTGCAGATGATATGATACTTTATGTGGAAATCCCAAAAGACTCCACTCAAAAACTGCTAGAACTCATACAGGAATTCAGGAAAGTGTCAGGATATAAAATCAATGCACAGAAATCTGTTGCATTTCTGTACACCAACAGCAAGACATAAGAAAGTGAAATTAAGGAGTCGATCCCATTTACAATTGCACTCAAAACGTTAAGACACCTAGGAACAAACCTAACCAAAGAGGCAAAGAATCTGTACTCAGAAAAGTATAAAATACTCATGAAAGAAATTGAGGAAGACACAAAGAAATGGAAAAACTTTCCATGCTCATGGATTGGAAGAACAAATATTGTGAAAATGTCTATGCTACCTAAAGTAATCTACACATTTAATGCAATCTCTATAAAAATACCATCCATTTTTTTCAAAGAAATGGAACAAATAATCCTAAAATTTATATGGAACCAGAAAAGACATCGAATAGCCAAAGGAGTATTGAAAAAGAAAGGCAGAGTTGGTGGCATCACAATTCTGGACTTCAAGCTCTATTACAAAGCTGTCATCATCAAAACAGTGCAGTACTGGCACAAAAACAGATACATAGATCAATGGAACAGAATAGAGAGCCCAGAAATGGACCCTCAACTCCATGGTCAACAAATCCTCGACAGAGCAGGAAAGAATGTTCAATTGACAAAAGACAGTCTCTTCAACAAATGGTGTTGGGAAAATTGGACAGCTACATGCACAAGAATGAAACTGGACAATTTCCTTACACCACATACAAAAACAGGCTCAAAATGGATGAAAGAGCTCAACGTGAGACAGGAATCCATCAAAATCCTTGAGGAAAACACAGGCAGCAACCTCTTTGACCTCAGCTGCAGCAACTTCTTCCTAGAAATACTGCCAAAGGCAAGGGAAACATGGGCAAAAATGAACTATTGGGACTTCATCAAGATCAAAGGCTTTTGCACAGCAAAGGAAACAGTCAACAAAACCACAAGACAACCAACATAAGAGGAGAAGATATTTGCAAATGACATATCAGATCAAGGGCTTGTATCAAACTCAACACCCAGGGAACAAATAATCCAGTCAAGAAATGGGCAGAAGACATGAACAGACATTTCTGCAAAGAAGATATCTAAATAGCCAATGGACAGATGAAAAACTCCTCAACATCACTTGGCATCAGGAAAGTACAAATCAAAACCACAGTGAGATACCACCTCACACCAGTCAGAATGGCTAAAATTAACCAGTTAGGAAATGACAGGTGTTGGCTAGGATGCAAATAATGGGGAACTCTCCTACACTGTTGGTGGGAATGCAACCTGCTGCAGCCACTCTGGAAAACATGGAGGTTCCTCAGAAAGTTGAAAATAGAGCTACCCTTCAACCCAGCAATTGCACTACTGGGTATTTACCCTAAATATACTAATGTAGTGATCCATTGGGGCATATGCACCTGAATGTTTATAGCAGCAATATCCACAATAGCCAAACTATGGAATAGCCCAGATGTCCATCAACAGATGAATAGATAAAGAACACGTGCGTGCGCGCACGCGCACACACACACACACACACACACACAGGAATAGTATGCAGCCATCAAACAAATGAAATCTTGCCATTTGCAACAATGCGGATGGAACTAGAGGGTATTATGTTAAGTGAAGTAAGTCAATTAGAGAAAGACAAATATCATATGATCTCACTGATATGAGGAATTTGAGGGGCAGAGTGTGGTGTTGTGGGGGTTAGGGAGGGAAAAAATAAAACAAGGTGGGACTGGGGAGGGAGATAAATCATGAGACTCTTAACCTCATGAAACAAACAGGGTTGCTGGGGGTTTTTGGGAGGAGGGATAGGGTGGCTGGGTCATGGACATTGGGGAGAGTATGAACCCTAATACACACCCAGGTAACTTTCCCACTCCTGGTTCTGGGGTCCCAACACATGAGAGACCTACCGGGAGGCCCTGTATCTCCCAGAGAGAAGGAATCTCAGACACCTTCTGGTTCTGGTTCTAGAAATGCCCACTTTCAGGTTCCCCCATGCAGAATACAGACACCCTATCTCTGACTGCCCTAAATCCATTATCCCCTTGCTCCTTGAAGTGTGGTCACTGGACCAGCTGCATCAACCTCACCATAGAACACTATGGTGAGTGCTGTGAATTGTATAAGACTGATGATTCACAGACCTGTACCCATGAAGCAAATAATACCTTATATGTTAATTTAAAAAAAAACCCACAATAGGCACCTGGGTGGCTCAGTGGGTTAAGGCTCTGCCTTCAGCTCAGGTCATGATCTCAGGATCCTGGGATCGAGTCCCACGTTGGGCTCTCTGCTCAGCAGGGAACCTTTCTCCCCGTCTCTCTCTGCCTGCCACTCTGCCTACTTGTGAGCTCTCTCTCAAATAAATAAAATATTTTAAGGGAAAACACTTAGAGTACCTTATCATTTTGTTCTTTTGCATATCAACTCTCATTTGTCTGCTTTTACTGTAAGCAAGGTCTTATAGAAACAAAATATTCCTCCTTGGTGTGGTGTTTTCAAGGCATTTCCTTCTGTCCCTCTTCACTGGCACCTCGAGAGCTTGGCTTTGTCCTTCATTTACTTTTGTGATCCAAACAGAAGTGTCTGAAAAATTCAGTGTGGATACTTTAAAGTATGTTTTAAGATATCACAACTCATTTTGAAAGTGGTATCACAAGTTCAATTAGACACCAATTGAAAATACTAAAGGTAGAAGTATTCTAAACAAAGTTTATTTTTCATTTTTCCACCTGATAAAGTGGAAAAATGCTCACATGTATACTGTGTGAGCAAGGTATACTGTGTGAATTTGGATATGTAGGGATTGAGGAGGATGGCATCTCAAAGTAAACAGCACACAAACATATGTAGGCAGCAAAGAATAGAATTCAGAATAGTATCGATCCAGGAAATGCCATGCTTCAGTACTTGTGCACAGGAGTTTATAGCCATGTTTAAGGCAATAGCTTCTGTAATATACAATTTGTAGTTAAATGGTGTGGTAGGCAGAATAATTGAGCCCCAAAGATGTCCATGTCCTAATCTCAGAACCTGTGACTGTGTTACGTTACATGACAAAGGGGAATTAAAGTTGTGGGAATTAAGGTTGCTAATCAGCTGACCTTGAAATGGGGAGTCACCTGGATTCTCCAGGTGAGCCCAATGTAATCACGAGTCCTTAAAACTGGAAGAATAAGGCAGAGGGAATAATAAAGAAGGAAGGAAGTAATTCTCACCTAGAACCTCTAAAAAGGAGTATAGCTCCATTGATACCTTGATTTTAGCCCAGTGAGACCCATAGCAGACTTCTTTTTTTAAAAAATATTTTATTTATTTACTTGATAAAGACAGCTTGAGAGGGAACACAAGCAGGGGGAGTGGGAGAGGGAGAAGCAGGCTTCCTGTGGAGCAGGGAGCCCGATGTGGGGCTCGATCCGATGACCCTGAGTTTATGACCTGAGCCTAAAGCAAACAATGACTGAGCCACCCAGGTGCCCTCCATATCAGACTTTTTTTTTTCTTTTCTTTTTTTAAAAGATTTTATTTATTTATTTGACAGAGATCACAAGTAGTCAGAGAGGCAGGCAGAGAGAGAGGAGGAAGCAGGCCCCATGCAGAGCAAAGAGCCCGATGCGGGGCTCGATCCCAGGACGCTGGGATCATGACCTGAGCCGAAGGCAGAGGCTTTAACCCACTGAGCCACCCAGGCACCCCTCCATATCAGACTTCTAACTATAGAACTGAAAGATTATAAATGGGTGTTGTTGTAAGCCACCAAGTTTGTGGTTATTTGCTACAACAGCAATAGGAAAATAAGACAAGGGTTATTTGCGTGAATACTTGATCAACGTCTTGGTCCCCTGCTAGATATGTGAGGTCCTTAAGGGCAGGGACCCATATTCACTTTAATATCTTTGGCACCTGACACAGAAAAAGTGTGAGAAAAATGTTTGGTGAATTTATGTGTGAATGTCTTAGCAGTCATATCTTACCTGAGAACATTATGGCAATGTCAATAGCATCAAAATCAGTTTCTGTGTGCCTATATATATGTGTGTGCGTGTATATATATGCACACACACATACATAATCTGTTCTCTTTTACTTTGTCTTCCTCCTTCCCTTTATTCTCTCTTCTCTCCTCCTTACTTCTGTCCCTGTTTCTTAATTGGTCAAAGGACTGAAGTACACCTTGTAATTCTTCATTATGTTTATGGAATAAAGTTTTACATTTTCTGTTCATAGTGTTTAAAAAGAAGTAACGTAGCTTATTGCATTGAAAAAAATGCTTTATCCTCAGGGGTCTCTTCATTTATTACATATTTAATTTATATCAGTAGGCAAGTGATCCCTTACAGAAGTTTCTCTTTTCTAACAGGATGGTGTGTAGAACCCAGAGGCAGAAACATCCCACAGAAGCTTTCCTATTATACCTGCTAGTGGGAACTTGTTCCCTGATTGTGTGGTCCACATTGTTCAAACAACATAATTTCCTCTCAGAAGAGAGGAAATTGTTTGACATTGTTTATCCAGAAGAAATCAGGTGCCCCATTAGGACCAGAGTTATTCAGTCTTTTCCCTGGCTCCATCTTCTGTCTACTGAGT
Organism: Taxidea taxus jeffersonii; assembly: GCA_003697995.1. Classification (NCBI taxonomy): domain Eukaryota; kingdom Metazoa; phylum Chordata; class Mammalia; order Carnivora; family Mustelidae; genus Taxidea; species Taxidea taxus. The sequence continues at coordinate 54,844 of RCUC01016134.1, forward strand.
TTTATCATAAAGAATCCTGGGAAGGCATAGGGCCCATTGTTCATGTACAAAACTCAGCCTGTTCCTCAAAACAGAATGACCTAAATGATATAGTAGATCTGGGGTGGGGCCTAAGAATTTGCATTTCTAGCAAACTCCTGGGTGATGTTGATGCAGCTGGTCCAGTGACCACACTTCAAGGAGCAAGGGGATAATGGATTTAGGGCAGTCAGAGATAGGGTGTCTGTATTCTGCATGAGGAAACCTGAAAGTGGGCATTTCTAGAACCAGTACCAGAAGGTGTCTGAGATTTCTTCTCTCTGGGAGATACAGGGCCTCCCAGTAGGTCTCTCATGTGTTGGGACCCCAGAACCAGGGGTGGGAAAGTTCCCTGGGTGTGTATTAGGGTAATTAACCTTAACTGCCATAGAGACCAAAACACAAGTTGAAAACCATTAATAGGATGAACAGAAAAAAAGTCTTGAATTCTATACCCCAGAATGTTAAAGATGATAGGGAATGAAAATACAGTTGCTTTTGTTTTCTTCTTTTGTCTGATCTGTATTTTCTGATCTGTATTTTTTGGCTGATCTGTATTTTTTTTCTGTGCCAAAAAAAATGTGTAATCTTGAAAAAGCTACTTTTTAAAAAGGCATATATATTACTTTTACAATAGTAAGGAAAAAAATCTTTCCCAAATCAAAACAAATCCAATCATATCCTGCATGTAATATTTGCTTGAATAATGATAATAATATCTAACACTCATCAAGCACTTACTACATGTCAGTTACTATTCTTTTTCACAAATATTATTTATTACTTGTGACAATTCTGATGTAGGTACTGTAATTTCCCCCTTTTGCCATTGGGAAAACTGAGGCAGGGAGAGGTGTGACTTATTTAATTTTAAGGTAAGTGGCAAAGCCAGAATATGAGCCTAGGCATTGATGACTCCAGAGCATGCTATTTATTTATTTATTTATATTAACCAATAATGTATTATTTGTTTCAGGGGTACAGGTCTGTGAATCATCAGTCTTACACAATTCACAGCACTCACTATAGCACATACCCTCCCCAGTGTCCCTCACCCAGCCACCCCATCCCTCCCATCTCCCTCAACTAAATACTACCATATATTACCTTCATTAGAGTACATGCAAAGCATCTTCTTTAGCCCTCAAAGTCAAACCTACCCTAAAAACAAATGCAAAGAATCCTTTCTCTGCTTTTCCCTCAAGCCCTAGTCCTAACTCCTCTTTCTCTTTTCTGGTAAACCTTTTGAAAGTGTGGTCTATACTTGCTGCCTGCAGTTCCCCTCACTCTTTACTCCTCAGGCCCTGCAATATGCCTTTTGCTCCAATTCTGCCACAGAAGATCCTTTCTTGATATCTTAATCACCAAAGCCCATGATTTTTCTCAGAGAAAATTCCATAACTCTGTGGACTAGAGTCACAACAAAATGATGATCTCTAAACTCAGCTGCCTAGAAACCCTTCCAAGTGCCCTTAATCAGCTGCATACTACCCTCTTCTCCATGCTCAGGAGATGATCTTGCCTCCTAGTTCACTGAGAATGACAAAAGCATCGTGTCAGAACCTCTCAACCTCCTTTCCCTCTCAGTCTCCTTCACAAACATACCTTTCCCTTCTCTCGTGTTTCAGGGTCAGTGTCTCCCTTCTGGCAAGAAATGAATTCCTTAACCTGTGCTATGGGGCCAAATTCCTACCTCCTTCTTGGAGATCTGACTGTATCCATCTTCCCTTCTCTCCTACACTTTCAACCTCCATCTACCCAATCCTGATCTCTTCCTTATTGGATAACTGCAGTAGCCTTTTAGTTTGGTCCTCCCACCTTCTTCCAATCCATCTTTCACCCTGCATCCAGAGTGATATTAAAATGCAAATCTGATCATGTTTCATTTCCTTAGGTTGCTCCCCACTGTATAGCAGCTCATAGAACAGGGAATGTAATGATATATTCATCAGTAAATTCTTAAAGTCATCAAAACTGCCAGGGGGTTTGGCCTCTTTGGCCTAGGATTTCTGTGCCCTTCTCCCCAGATGTGCCTTGAAGAATAGTGTGTGAGGAACTAGTGGTCATTTTCTCTGTCAGTTGGCTGCAGGGTTTTGAGTCATGACTGTGTAACCAACCACTGTACATGGGGGCAAAAAAAACTCCAGGGCAAAAGACAGCAGGCTGCAAGGCAATAGGATTTCTCTCTGCTTTTGGAACTTGTATTATACTGTAAGCCTCTCCTCAAGTCAAGTCAATGAATATTTGTTAACACCCACTGAGTTCCCTGCAGTGTGGAAGGTATGATAAAGAAGTTATAGAGAGCTTGCTATGGTCTGGATCCTGGCATTAAGAAGTTTGTGTATTTTTATGTATCTCATATTTATGAATTATCTTCTGTGTGCCAGCCACTATCCTCTGTTATTTATAAATTCATTGTGTCATTTAGTCTTGTATTATGGTCCATTTTATAAATGAGAAAACTGAGACTTGTCCAAGGGTCACACACAGTACATGAAACATCCAGGTTTCAAATCTAAGTCCACCACCTGCAAAGCACCTTCTTCCTTTTTTTTTTTTTT